>CM070476.1:38903194-38905694 GCA_036324585.1 Champsocephalus esox | reverse complement strand
ATAAGAGCAGACTGGGCTCTGGTTTCAGACAGAGGGTGAAAAGAGGTGCTGCAACACAGGGAGTGTGAGAAAAATAAAGAGCTTTTTGAACATTAAAGCATGGAGACATGTAGAGACAGTACATACTGATATACACCTGAACATCAGCAGGAGAGGACTCTTTAAAGTAGAGACACTACATACTGATATACACCTGAACATCAGCAGGAGAGGACTCTTTAAAGTAGAGACACTACATACTGATATACACCTGAACATCAGCAGGAGAGGACTCTTTAAAGTAGAGACACTACATACTGATATACACCTGAACATCAGCAGGAGAGGACTCTTTAAAGTAGAGACACTACATACTGATATACACCTGAACATCAGCAGGAGAGGACTCTTTAAAGTAGAGACCCTACATACTGATATACACCTGAACATCAGCAGGAGAGGACTCTTTAAAGTAGAGACACTACATACTGATATACACCTGAACATCAGCAGGAGAGGACTCTTTAAAGTAGAAACACTACATACTGATATACACCTGAACATCAGCAGGAGAGGACTCTTTAAAGTAGAGACACTACATACTGATATACACCTGAACATCAGCAGGAGAGGACTCTTTAAAGTAGAAACACTACATACTGATATACACCTGAACATCAGCAGGAGAGGACTCTTTAAAGGAGAGACACTACATACTGATATACACCTGAACATCAGCAGGAGAGGACTCTTTAAAGTAGAGACACTACATACTGATATACACCTGAACATCAGCAGGAGAGGACTCTTTAAAGTAGAGACCCTACATACTGATATACACCTGAACATCAGCAGGAGAGGACTCTTTAAAGTAGAGACACTACATACTGATATACACCTGAACATCAGCAGGAGAGGACTCTTTAAAGTAGAAACACTACATACTGATATACACCTGAACATCAGCAGGAGAGGACTCTTTAAAGTAGAGACACTACATACTGATATACACCTGAACATCAGCAGGAGAGGACTCTTTAAAGTAGAAACACTACATACTGATATACACCTGAACATCAGCAGGAGAGGACTCTTTAAAGGAGAGACATTACATACTGATATACACCTGAACATTAGCAGGAGAGGACTCTTTAAAGTAGAGACACTACATACTGATATACACCTGAACATCAGCAGGAGAGGACTCTTTAAAGTAGAGACAGTACATACTGATATACAGCTGAACATCAGCAGGAGAGGACTCTTTAAAGTAGAGACACTACATACTGATATACACCTGAACATCAGCAGGAGAGGACTCTTTAAAGTAGAGACCCTACATACTGATATACACCTGAACATCAGCAGGAGAGGACTCTTTAAAGTAGAGACACTACATACTGATATACACCTGAACATCAGCAGGAGAGGACTCTTTAAAGTAGAGACAGTACATACTGATATACAGCTGAACATCAGCAGGAGAGGACTCTTTAAAGTAGAGACACTACATACTGATATACACCTGAACATCAGCAGGAGAGGACTCTTTAAAGTAGAGACCCTACATACTGATATACACCTGAACATCAGCAGGAGAGGACTCTTTAAAGTAGAGACACTACATACTGATATACACCTGAACATCAGCAGGAGAGGACTCTTTAAAGTAGAAACACTACATACTGATATACACCTGAACATCAGCAGGAGAGGACTCTTTAAAGTAGAGACACTACATACTGATATACACCTGAACATCAGCAGGAGAGGACTCTTTAAAGTAGAAACACTACATACTGATATACACCTGAACATCAGCAGGAGAGGACTCTTTAAAGGAGAGACACTACATACTGATATACACCTGAACATTAGCAGGAGAGGACTCTTTAAAGTAGAGACACTACATACTGATATACACCTGAACATCAGCAGGAGAGGACTCTTTAAAGTAGAGACACTACATACTGATATACACCTGAACATCAGCAGGAGAGGACTCTTTAAAGTAGAGACACTACATATTGATATACACCTGAACATCAGCAGGAGAGGACTCTTTAAAGTAGAGACACTACATACTGATATACACCTGAACATCAGCAGGAGAGGACTCTTTAAAGAAGAGACACTCAGAGATGGAGTACTCGAGTCCTGGACTCTGACTCGAGTCGGACTCGAGTGCCGATTTTCGGGACTCGTGACTTGACTCTGACTCTGGAAATGATTGACGCGACTCAGACTCGTGAATTCTCGCGCACGATGACTCGGACTCCACTTGTACATTGACGCTCTGACTTGAACTCGGACTCGAGCAAGTTTTCTCTGGAGTCTGATGTCCTCTATCCTGGCATGTGCACCTGTGAGGCGAGTTCGCGTACTGGGCCCCGCTGTTCCAGTCTAGGGATGTCTACAGACACACCCCGCATCGTGCTGTATGCTTTCACACATTCTGCTTCCACATTGCAAAAGAGCAAAATGCTTGTTATGTGGAAACAATATAGAAGAGAAGGCTCCG
>CM070476.1:38888194-38900694 GCA_036324585.1 Champsocephalus esox | reverse complement strand
TGAAAAACATGTACAATGAGTTGACAAACTACAACTGTACAAACCTGATTTTTCTTTCATATGTATGAGTAATGATAATCGATTGATATGAAATAATATTTAAACAGTTAAAGGAGACATTTTTCATACATAGCTACATTTCCTGATATAAATACTTCTTGGTAACTTTGAGGCAATAGTACTTTTACTCAGTTAAAGGCTCTGAGTGTTCTCCCAGCAGGCAGTGTGTTACCTCGTGGTCGATGTGCAGCTTGTGGTCCTTCCAAGCCTGCAGAGACTGATACACTCCAGTATCACACTTCACTGTGGCGTTCGGGAGAAGGAAACATCTGCAGGAAGAGAGAAATCCTGTATTAACCAGGTGAGAAGAATACACAAAGAGCAGAAGATATATATACATAGATAAACATCAGGCCTTATAGAAGCTGACGGAGCAGAACACACACTTTTATCCTGGTTGTTTAAGTTTATGAAACAAAGATTATTCAGGAGAACAAGCTGAGCTCCCTGATGATTCTCATTAGTCATGATTAAACACTAACATTCATCTGAATTCCAACCAATGTAAATGAGCCCAAGTTATAGACTGTGTCGAAACCAGAATATATTCAGAAAACACTTCATAGAGATCAATGACGGGGTCTTATGATCAAAGACACCATATTTCTTCTGGGAAAGAAGGATGGAAACACTTTCAGGGTGATTACAGAACTTAACTTCATTTTTAGGAAAAGCGTGGAGACGAATATGAACCTTCAAGTACACCTTTTATGTTTGGAAAAAATGATTAAGCTTCATTTTGTAAGTCCGTGATTTCTCAATCATTTTCTAGAAAGCTTCTTTTAAAAAACGATATTCTGCTATTTATTCCTAAGAAAGATAAAGTTAAAATACCAGTTTAAGGTTTGGTTTGGTTGAGTTTTAAAAAAAAGTATCTAAAGATATTTTAGACTATTGGATGGACGAGCATTTGACCTCAGTATTCCTGGTTCCCAACCAACGTAAAGTTCAGATTGGCTAAAATGATGCCACACACACACACACACACACACACACACACACACACCACACACACACACACACACACACACACACACACACACACCACACACTCACTCACTTGTGTGTGACCTTGTGTGAGTTGGGCAGAGAGACGCCGTTGGGATCTCCCCCCATCCCGCTGAACTCATCATCGTCGCTGATTGGCTGAGGCCACTCTTCCCCTCCCACCATGCTGTCGTTACCGGGGTAACTGTTCGTCATGGACACTGAGCGGCTGTAACGGTTCCTGGAGTAACTCTTCAGGGTTTTGAACTCTGAAACACACACACAGTATTTTTGGTATTTAAATTGTATCACAGTGATTATCACTGCATTTATTTACTATATTTTTAATTAAAGTTATGAGGAAAGTAAGGCAGAACTTTTTAAAAGGCTTTTTCACTGAAACCTCACATTTCTGCAGGACCAGAGTGGCTGCAGTTCTGATCTCAAACACTAGAGGTCAGCATCACACCAGGAAGTACAGGTGAGTTTACTGAAACCACACCGGTAGAAACACTGAAAGAAAATATGAGTTTGATTTCCATAGAATCACTCAGATGTTCGAACATAATTAAGAGGATATTCTGAAGAAGAGAGGACCCATCTGAATGGTCGGCATTGGGAATTATCCAGTTTCCATTTGTGTCTCTTCACGAGATCAAATGAGAATTAAACACTGAGAAACTGGAACAAACAATATTATGTTATTAATCATCCACTATAAGTCATCATGGTGAAACAAGCTTGCACCCTAACGAAGGAAACACAAGAGGCTCTTCACTTTTTTTTTCCCACGGTTTTCTTGTTTCAGGCGGAGGAATTCTTTGTAATAAAGGACGTGATGGGAGTCACAGGACTTTGTTTAACTGATTAGCAGCAGGCAAAATGTTGCCGCCATTGCCGACAAATGGGAAACCATCCCCAACTTTTATTTGGCTGCTAGCGATGTGATTAAACTAAACTAATCTTTTCAAATGAGTCTTTTAACTGCACGGTATTTACAAGGTAAGCCTTTTGAATATAGGAGTTGTCATGAATCTCCAGTTTTACCACTCCCAGGCCAATCTGCATGCAAACATAATAAAAACTCAGAAGGTATAAAAGGCTAGATAAAGGGACTCTGGATCTCTCAATGGTTAGCATATATGCCCTGTCTGCTGCCAAGAAAGTTTGACTCCGAGCCTGCAAAGGTTTCAGGCCACTTCATCCCCTCTATCTTGTATCTCTAATAAAGGCACTAATTTGCCCAAAATGATATAAAAAAATATTATAAAATTCAGTCTGCACATCATAATTCATCATAGCGGTGTGTCTCTTATCACAGTTCACGAGTCACTGCTGCCCCCTGTTGGATCAAACATGAACACTCACTCTTCTTGGAGAAGAAGGGCTTCTTGTTGAACGGCCTCATCATGGAGGGTCTCGGGTTCAGAGGTCTGAGGTCACTGAGGTCGCAGTCACAGTCTTCAGAGTTACGTCTGTACTTCTGAGACTTGATGCTGAGAGGACGCTGACGCCCGAAGATCTTAGCTGCTGCTCCGCCTTCATTCTTACATTTGGAGAGGCGGAGTTTACCTGTGGCGTCCTCCACACACTGCCATTTCTACACACACACACACACACACACACACACACACACACACACACACACACACACACACACACACACACACACACACAAATAAAACAGTACTCAGAGAGAATTCTGCAAAAGGGTTGATCCTCGACACAAAACGTAGTTACTAACTTACGTAACTTTCGAAATAAACTTCATTTTTCAAATTAAATAACAATTATATGGCTTTATACTCATTTTTAACATCAGAGAAGATCGGAAGACTTCAATATAAAGTATGAATAAGGAGGAATGATTCATAAGGATACAGTATTGTTACCTCTATAGTAAAGAAGTTGGATCAGGAGGAAACGGATTAGAGTTCATTGAATCAGGAATACAATTATGGGTTAAGATAAGAAATAAAGTAATAGGATCAGGCTGAAAGTAAATCATGTAGACAAAAGCTACAGGCTAGTTTATCCTATAGGTTATATTACACCAACTATGAAAAAGACTTTAATTTAGTTGTTAAAAGAAGTTGAGAAATAAAATGGAACAACAGACATAATTGTGCACGTAAAATGCAAGAAACAAACACGTGTTTTGTGGCTGGGGCTTGGACCAGGACCTTCTGATTGGAGGACAAGAGCAGCAGCTCTATTCGTTTTTGTTTTCATCCTGCAGCTGTTTGTTACCAGGAGCTGAACACGTCTCTTCTGTTGCACTAACTTATTAAAGAGTGACAGATGCCTGAATAGTTAATTACACACGCACGCACGCACGCACGCACGCACGCACGCACGCACGCACGCACGCACACACATACCATATATACATCACTGCAGGGGACATTACATTGACTTACATGCATTTCCTGGAGACTTATCCTAACCTTAACCATAACCAACACATGCACCCTAACCCTTACCCTAAACCTAAACCTAACCAAGTCTTCACCCTAAAATTAATGATTCCCCTTATGGGGACCTCCAATTTGTCCCCAGAAGGGAGGCAAGTTCCCACACATGACTGTGTAAACAGATTTAGGTCGCCACAAGTATAGTAATGCTATGCCACACACATTCTTTTCTGCGGGGTGTTTATCGGAGGGATCCAGCAGCCTGCAGACAGAATCGCTGAGCGACTAATCAACAAGCTGAGCGGATTCTTTGACAAGTGTAATTAACTTCAAACAAGCATGAACACACACCCACACACCCACACGCACACACGCACACACACACACACACACACACACACACACACACCACACACACACACACACACACATACATTGTGATTCCCTTCATTTCTGTGCTCTTTGGTTCTGCCGCTCTCAGTCCATTGTGTTGCTCCTCTCTTCGTTACTGCTGTTATTTGTCTGGTTTCTACAGATCTGGTTTTCATCTCCCTGACAGATGTCCCTATCTGTTCCACTCGCTGTCTTTCAACTCTTTGTTTGTTTAGAACAGCGGTAGCCATCGTAGCTTTCCTGTGTTTATTCCAAAAAAGCTCTTTATAATAGAGTGTTCTGGGCAGGAACATCTCAGCTACATTTAGTGATTTATAACATCAGAGAAGATCGCAAGGCTTCACTATAAAGTATGAAGAAGGAGGAATAGGATTCATAAGGATAAAGTATTGAGGAGTAAAGCAATGGTATCAGGTGTAAATAAATATGATTCATTGATAGGACCAGGAGTAGTAACCGCTAGAGTAAAGAAATAGGATCAGGAAGAGACAGATTAGACTTGAAGTTCATTGAATCAGCAATACAAGTATGGGTTTCAATTAGAAACTAGAGAATGCAATTCCTGAAGAAATTGCTAGTGGGAATGCTTTATACTGAAAAGCTGACGCTAAACTGGTATGCTGAAATGTAATGTGTAAGAAGAAAGTGAATAATTTAGATCGAAATGATACATGAACACAGGGGGCTTGAATGTGTGATGAGAGAAGAAAGTAAACAGGCTTGGAAAAGCAGCAGAATATTTGAACTGCAAACTTTTGAACATCTTGATGGCGAATGATCTGTCGCCATGCCAACGGCATTTGATGACATCCCATAATACGCTTAGATGCGTTGATGGCTGCATCGTTACCAAACCTGTGAAGTTTTGGGCCGTTTGGAGCATTTTCACTGAAGTTATGAGAAAATCGTGTTTCATGGTGAGCATTGTGTTGCCATGGCAACGGCATATGAAGAAATCTCAAAACTGTCCCGTAGATGTCTTCACGGCTGGACTGTTAGCACACATGTGAAGTTTGAGCACTTTTTGAACATTTTCATAGGAGTTATAGCGACATCGTCTTTTATGGCGGGGGATACGCATCCCAATAAAAATGCTCTCCTATCACTGATTACTGCACATCACCATGGAAACCTTTGATCTCTGGACACATCGTTAGCTCAAATATAAACACCTGTGTCATGGAAGACGATGATGTCATAACTCCAACTGACAAGCTCAGAGCAGCAGACTTCAGATAATCGTTAATGGTCCTGCCCTCAACAGCTCTACGTCAACTATGGGGTGTCATCATATGCCGTTTCCATGGAAACGCATCCCTCGCCATAAAACAAGATGTTGTCGTAACGCCTATGAAAAGGGTCAAAACAGCACCAGACTTCAGATAATGGTTAACGTAGAGCTGTTGAGGGCTGGACCGTTAACCATTATCTGAAGTCAGGTGCTGTTTTGACCCTTTTCATAGGCGTTACGACAACATCTTGTTTAATGGCGAGGGATGCGTTTCCATGGAAACGGCATATGGTGAGATGTCAAATTTGACGTAGAGCTGTTGAGGCATGGAGAGGTGATATACAGGTGAAGATTGTGGGACGACCGGACCGTGTCCATTGGAGCTAGAGCAACATCGTGTTTTATGGCGAGGGATGCGTTTCCATGGCAACAGCCTATGGTGAGATCTCAGATTTGGCGTAAAGCTGTTAAAGCATGGACCAGTGATGTACAAGCAAAGTTTGGGGGGCGATCGGACCGTGTACATTGGAGTTACAGCGACATCGTGTTTTATGGCGAGGGATGCGTTTCCATGGAAACGGCATATGATGACACCCCATAGTTGACGTAGAGCTGTTGAGGGCAGGACCATTAACGATTATCTGAAGTCTGCTGCTCTGAGCTTGTCAGTTGGAGTTATGACATCATCGTGTTCCATGACACAGGTGTTTATATTTGAGCTAACGATGTGTCCAGAGATCAAAGGTTTCCATGGTGATGTGCAGTAATCAGTGATAGGAGAGCATTTGTATTGTTGTGAATGAGAGATAAACCTCTTACATGTGAACGTGTTGTTGAAGAACCGTAACAGATATCGGTGAAATTTCAAAGCGTGAAGCATGTCAAGGAACCTGAGCATCTGAAGTGTACTTTTTGTGTACTTTCGGGTTAATAATGTGGCCTTTTTGGCAGATTAACTAAAGGTGTGCGGCTGCTGTGGTGGGGAAAGATGAAGCTGACTTACAATGGGATTTAATGGAGACATGTTGAACGTTTTTGTCACTTCATGCCCTCAAGAGACATTTTGTTTAATTATTTTTTATTTTCAAGCTACGAGATGTTTTCCTACATTTCTCATGAAAAATTATGTCTCAGGAATGTAGGGTTTGGGAAAAAAAGTTGTTTAACATGAATAATGTCAGAAAGATGTGTAACATTTTAAAGTTGGAATGACGTTTCTGAGTGAACGTATGAATGAAGTATGAGCAGTTGAAGTCGCAAGAAGATTTTTCAAGTCTGAGGAGTTTCTTCATTGACTTCAATGTAAAATAATTGGTGTATTATGGGATGTATCTCTGGAATTATGAAAGTTATGAATGAGAAAAGTAATAGCCATCAATTCCCGACCGAGCTGAACGTTTGAACGGATTTTCTGCGATGTGGAATGTGGGAGAAGAAGAGGCGCAAAATAACCCGGCGGAATAATAAAGAATTTCGTGTGTCGAATAACAGATAGTTGGAATACTGTATCAGCATTCCCACTAAATAAAGTATTAGGATCAGGCTGAAAGTAAAGCACAAGGGTTAGGGTTAGATAAAGTAAGTGATGGTTGTGGGGAAAAGAAGTAGGAAGGTGTAGGATCTGTAGCCAGAAATAGCAAAAATACACACATCCTTTACTCAAGTAGTACGGATACTTGTGTTTAAAAATAATCTAAAGTAGAAGTACTGACTAAACTTCTTTACTCAAGTAAAAGTAAAGAAGTATGGGCTTTGAAATGTACTTCAGTAAAAAGTACCCATAACTAGCAGCTGTTTTAAAGAGTAAAGAAACGTCGAGACCCTCCAGTCGAGGGAAGATGCCTTTCGCGATCACAGCTGACTGATGATGGCGGCCTTGTTGGTGTTTATGTCACTGCCTTCATGCCTTTTTTTCAGACCTTAAAAGCCTGACTAGATGTATTCCTCCTCCCTTTATATTAATAGAACAATAATGTCATTGTTAGCTAATGAATGTTTCCATACTGAACAACGGCAACATGACAACATTTCCATTGGTCCCTCTCCTTTAGAGAAGACCAGGAAATGATGGATACACGGATCGTGATCAAATCAATAGGCACGCAATGACTCTAAAGAATAATGATCACGCCACCAAACACACATTCAAACTAAAGTAACCAGCCTGTTTGGAAAATGTAAGAAGTAGAAAGTACAGGTATTTGAGTTCAACATGTGAGAAGTAGAAAGTACAGGTATTTGTTTTAAAAATGTAAGAAGTAAAATTAAAAAGTCGTCAGAAAATAAAGTACTGTTACCAGAAAAATGTACTTAAAGGTCCCATGTCATGCTTTTCTGGTTATTACCCGTCCCCTTGTGTTATGAAGGTTTTTCTGCATGCAAACGGTCTGCAGAGTCACAAACCCTCAAAGTACACCCTGTAGCGAGTAAAACTCTAACACAGAAAATACCTGTCTATGCTGCCCCAGAACGCCTCGTTCGAGATTTCTCTTTTTCTTCCTGGTACTAAGTGACGTAACGACGACCCAAATGGACCCATTGGTCCAAATGGACCAATCCGTGGAGCCGTTACGTTACGTCCACAGAGCCGTTACGCTAAATTGCATGTCATTTGTTAGATTACATGTCATTTGTTAGACGCTTTTATCCAAAGCGACTTACATACTCAATACAATTTGGGGTGAAGTGTCTTGCCCAGGGACACAACGACATGCTGACTGCAGTGGGGGTTTGAACCTGTGACCATCTGATCCGAATCCGTGGATTGGTCCAAATGGACCAATCCGCAGACTTCCTCACACACACACACTCAATCTTTTCTCAGCTGCAGCTCCGCCGATTTCTCCTCCCTGAGACGGCGGGACGCGGCGAGGCTGTGAGTCGGTGTGTGAGCACACACACAAACTCCCAGCCAGAATTCGGGTGTGTGTTCGGGCTGGGTTTCACTGTGTCTCACTGTCTCGCAGACGGCCACTGGGCTCACAGGGAGGGGGGGCAGGGAGCTTGTTAGAGCTCCAACAAGCCTTTTAGGACAGAGAGCGAATACACATACTATACAGAGATGCTGTTTGAGAAACCAATTTTTGGAAAATTGCACAATATAAATCTATTTTAGAAGACCTCAACAATGGAATTATGATCAGTAGATCCGCACCAGTCTGGGTTCAAGGCAGGTCACTCCACAGAAACTGCCCTCATTGCTGTCACTGAGGAACTGCACACGGCTAAAGCAGCCTCCCTCTCCTCTGTCATCATCCTGTTGGACCTGTCTGCTGCATTCGACACGGTGAACCATCAGATCCTCCTTCGCACTCTCCAAGAACTTGGAGTTTCAGGCTCTGCACTTTCCCTCCTCACCTCATACCTCAAAGACCGCACCTACAGGGTAACTTGGAGAGGGTCCGAGTCCGACCCTTGTCAATTAACTACAGGGGTCCCTCAGGGCTCTGTTCTTGGTCCCCTCCTCTTCTCCCTGTACACAAACTCGCTCGGATCTGTCATTAGCCCGCATGGTTTTTCATACCACTGCTACGCTGACGACACCCAACTAATTCTGTCCTTTCCCCGCTCAGAGACCCAGGTTGTCGCACGCATCTCTTCTTGTTTAGCTGACATCTCTCAGTGGATGTCCGCTCATCATCTCAAGCTCAACCTTGACAAAACTGAAGTGCTTTTCCTTCCGGGAAAAGATTGTCCCTCTCTTGACCTGACTATCAACATCGGCACCTCTGTTGTTTCCCCGACCCAGACTGCAAGGAATCTGGGTGTGATCCTAAATAACAACCTGTCCTTCACTGCAAATATCGCTGCTACAACCCGTTGCTGCAGATACACGCTTTTCAACATCAGGAAGATACGTCCCCAGCTGACCCAGAAATCGACGCAGGTTCTGGTCCAGGCTCTTGTCACCTCACGCCTAGACTACTGCAACTCCCTCCTGGCTGGTCTACCTGCATGTGCCATCCGACCTCTGCAGCTCATCCAGAATGCAGCGGCTCGTCTGGTCTTCAACCTTCCTAAATGTTCCCACACCACACCGCTCCTCCGCTCCCTCCACTGGCTTCTGGTAACTGCTAGAATTCACTTCAAGACACTGGTACTTGCGTACTATGCTGGCTATCCTGGCTCCAAAATGGTGGAATGAGCTCCCCATTGACATCAGGACAGCAGAAAGCTTACACACCTTCCGGCGCAGACTGAAAAATCTCTTTCGACTCCACTTCGAGCGATAGAATGACTAACAAAGAACTGCTAACAGAGCACTTATATACTAATAAAGGACTGGCTTATCTATAGCCAGTTGAGTAGCACTTGAAATGCTTGGCTCTATGAAACCTGATGTACTTATATGATTCTGTTTTCCTCAAGGTTGTGTCTTCCTGGTCGAATGTACTTATTGTAAGTCACTTTGGATAAAAGCGTCAGCTAAATGCAATGTAATATAATGTAATATAAATGGCCATGACAAGGGACCTTTAAGTACAGTAACGAAGTATTTGTACTCCACTATTTCCCACCTCTGTCGGTAGCTACGTATTAAGATACAAAGATGCAGTAAGAGAAGTAAAGCAATAGGATTGGGAGTAGAATTAAACCTAAGAACTCTGCGTCTCAGTACCTGTCCAGTCTGCTGGCAGGGCGTCTGGTACTCGGCTGTCTGACAGAGGTCCTTCACTCGCTGGTGTTTGGGAAGGAAGTTTTCCTCCTGAGACACTTCCTTTCCCTCCACCAGCTGGTGCAGCAGCTTCCTGTTAACACACACACACGCACACGCACACGCACACACGTACTTTAACTGTTTTAAAGGTCTAGGACAGGGTAGTCCAAACTTTTTTCACAGAGGGCCACACACAGGAAAATATATGAAGGGCTGAGCCACTCACTAGAGGTGAGGTTTATTGCCTCATACGTTAAGTTATAAGTTCGAAAAAGCAATCCAATGTAGGTAAATTATTCTTGATACTTGAAAATGCTGTTAGAAAAAACATGAATACTGTGTAACATATTTGAACATATATATTCAACCAGTACAATGCTTCTGTTAATAAAGTACCCATAAGCAGAAGTTTATTATACTTAAGTCGTTATACTTTTTTATTTTGCTGAGGGCCGATTCAAAATGGTCCGCGGCCACATTTGGCCCCCGGGCCGTAGTTTGGACACCCCTGGTCTAGGACATAATGCATGCTGTACACATTGTAAATCCCTCTGTCTCTGTGTTTAAGCATAATGTATTAGTTTGAGTAGTTTAGTGGCAGGGATACAGCTGTGTCAGCAGATGTGAGACTTACATTATATATTACTCTGTTCACTTTATCGATCCCTGAGGGGAGTTTAGGCATTTTTGTTTTTGCAGTTAAAGTAGACGGTGATTTGTGTTTTTATCACAGCAGCATTAGTATTCCAGAGGACACACACTTTGTTGGAAGTGGAATAAAGAATAAGGAACACTTCCTGTTTTACTGTCCTGTTTACGAGGACACACGAGGGATGTCCTTTTTAGGGAAACAACCTCTATTTTTGTTGAGATGTTTCGGCTGGATAACTATACAGTCGTGCTTCAGGAAGGGATTCTTTTTAGGGCAGATGTATCTTCAAAGTTTGGGAGAGAAAGCAGAATATTAAGTTTATGACTGTGCGATAGTATAACCTGGGATGCTGTATTGAAATTAGTCCCCTGCAACAGTATATTTAGTGTCTTGAAATTCAGAAAGGTTGGTCACTTTGCATGCTAAGAAAATATAGAAAATAATTCCTAATGAGTGTGTTTACCCTCTCTCCACCAGAAAGGAGTCTCTCCACAGCTTCGGCTTCTTGTTCACTTGAAACCTGCAAAAGAAGAAAACGTTTAGTCATGATTTTCAATTTTGTATGCAGAAATGAAGGCTCCTAACCTTCATACGTCCTCTTCACGGCAGCTCCTCTTAGTGCCTCGTGCACTCAGCAGTGCTTCGATTACACACATTTATATTATATTCATAAACACCGCTGTCTCCTCTCTGAATTTCAGTTTCTATTCTGGGATGTTTGTAACTTTAACTTTGAGGAATAATATTTAGATTTTCCTGCTGCAGTTAAAAGAACAAGTGGAAACAACTGCAGGGTATTTTCCATCACAGAGAAGGAAAGACAGAACAAATAAAAAGAACAAGAATTAACTGTTTTGAAAAGGAAAAGAAGTGAAAGTGAACACACTGGTCATACTTAGTCCAACAACGCATTACGGGCGTCACAAAGGTAGCTATTTAAAGAACAATTTGATGCACCTTTTCCCAAAAAGGTGCATCCTGGAAAGGACTAATTCCCAGCAAGCACAGCTCCAGATCTGATCATCCTCCAAAGTTTTAAAACGTTGAGAAAGGGAAAATAATCAGTTTTGTCTGAAGTAGTCTCTCAGGGGTTTCGTTCTCTGTTCCTCTCGCAGGGCGAGGAGGAAACAGGAACATATGCTGCACAGTTTCTCCATGTTCTTGTGAGATCATATAGAGCCGATTCAGAAGTTGTTCAAACAGACTTCACGAAGGGCAGGACTGAGTGTTCAATGAATACGGACATCTTTAAAGAAGGAGATCTGGCTCTGTAGAGTTGTAACTTTTTCCTTATTTAAAAGCTTGCCAGTGCGTGAGCTTGTGTGTGCGCTTGTGTGTGTGTGTGTGTGTGTGTGTGGCCTAGCATCACCATCCTTGTGGGGACCTAAATCTGTTTACACAGTCACGTGTGGGGACTCACCTCCCTTATGGGGACATAATGGAGGTCCCCATGAGGAGAATCATTAATGTTAGGGTGAAGACTTGGTTAAAGTAAGGGTTAGGGTTAGGCATGTGTTGGTTATGGTTAAGGTTAGGATACTTCTCCAGGAAATGCATGTAAGTCAATGTAATGTCCCCTGAAGTGATGTATGCATGGTGTGTGTGTGTGTGTGTGTGTGTGTGTGTGTGTGTGTGTACCTGTTCACAGGCTTCTCGGTGTCCAGCAGGGACATGATGGACTTCCCGTCCATGTCTGCAGGCGTGTCCAGGCCGGCGATGTCCAGGATGGTCGGAGCCAGGTCGATGTTCAGCACCATGCTAGGGTTACTGAAACACACACACACACACACACAAATATCAATAACATATACATTCAATAACCTAAATAATACCTATTTATTATACTGGCGAGAAACTTTACTTATGAACAAAGTAAAACACAAGGATATTGCATTTGTAATACCTGGAGAAGGTTTGAAATGTATGTATCGGGAAAACCTTTCCTACTTTGCGGCATTTGGAATGATTTTTAAATGTGTATAATCTAGTAGAATCTACATTTTAAAGCCTGCTTTATTTGAGCTGGATTTGTTGTACAAAAGAACAGTTTTACAAGGCTTTGTGGCTGCTACCTCACCACCTCGGACTGGTGTTTCCATCCATCTT
>CM070476.1:38860694-38883194 GCA_036324585.1 Champsocephalus esox | reverse complement strand
AGACACTACATACTGATATACACCTGAACATCAGTAGGAGAGGACTCTTTAAAGTAGAGACACTACATACTGATATACACCTGAACATCAGCAGGAGAGGACTCTTTAAAGTAGAGACACTACATACTGATATACACCTGAACATCAGTAGGAGAGGACTCTTTAAAGTAGAGACACTACATACTGATATACACCTGAACATCAGCAGGAGAGGACTCTTTAAAGTAGAGACACTACATACTGATATACACCTGAACATCAGCAGGAGAGGACTCTTTAAAGTAGAGACACTACATACTGATATACACCTGAACATCAGCAGGAGAGGACTCTTTAAAGTAGAGACACTACATACTGATATACACCTGAACATCAGTAGGAGAGGACTCTTTAAAGTGAGACACTACATACTGATATACACCTGAACATCAGCAGGAGAGGACTCTTTAAAGTAGAGACACTACATACTGATATACACCTGAACATCAGCAGGAGAGGACTCTTTAAAGTAGAGACACTACATACTGATATACACCTGAACATCAGCAGGAGAGGACTCTTTAAAGAAGAGACACTACATACTGATATACACCTGAACATCAGCAGAGAGGACTCTTTAAAGTAGAGACACTACATACTGATATACACCTGAACACCAGCTGGAGAGGATCTTTAAAGTAGAGACACTACATACTGATATGCACCTGAACATCAGCAGGAGAGGACTCTTTAAAGTAGAGACACTACATACTGATATACACCTGAACATCAGCAGAGAGGACTCTTTAAAGTAGAGACACTACATACTGATATACACCTGAACACAGCTGGAGAGGACTCTTTAAAGTAGAGACACTACATACTGATATGCACCTGAACATCAGCAGGAGAGGACTCTTTAAAGTAGAGACACTACATACTGATATACACCTGAACATCAGCAGGAGAGGACTCTTTAAAGTAGAGACACTACATACTGATATACACCTGAACATCAGCAGGAGAGGACTCTTTAAAGTAGAGACACTACATACTGATATACACCTGAACATCAGCAGGAGAGGACTCTTTAAAGTAGAGACACTACATACTGATATACACCTGAACATCAGTAGGAGAGGACTCTTTAAAGTAGAGACACTACATACTGATATACACCTGAACATCAGCAGGAGAGGACTCTTTAAAGTAGAGACACTACATACTGATATACACCTGAACATCAGCAGGAGAGGACTCTTTAAAGTAGAGACACTACATACTGATATACACCTGAACATCAGTAGGAGAGGACTCTTTAAAGTGGATACACTACATACTGATATACACCTGAACATCAGCAGGAGAGGACTCTTTAAAGTAGAGACACTACATACTGATATACACCTGAACATCAGCAGGAGAGGACTCTTTAAAGTAGAGACACTACATACTGATATACACCTGAACATCAGCAGGAGAGGACTCTTTAAAGTAGAGACACTACATACTGATATACTTGTTATAGCAACAGTACATGTCATATTTAAACACACAGCTTGCACTGCTGCTTCATTGTCTCTTGCAATGAAGAGACTATGTTCTCTATCCAGCCTGTCTAAAGTCTGAATCCAGAACTTCTTGGGGTATCCTGGGTTCCAATTTTAAATAAAAATCAGGATGAAAGTTGTGTTTCTGTGCAAGAGTCATGTGTTTTCCAGCACCGTGTATAAGGTTTTATTGTTTCCCTCCAGAGGACAGGGATGTCTGTCTGTTCCTGCAGAGTTCTTGTATTACCAGAAAGCCAGCTGAGCTTTAAATGGGATTGAAAGGTTCTTCTGGCTGGAGTCCGGCCGGCGGTTCCTCCGGCATCTGTTTGGCTTTACAAGGGAGGTAAAAGATTGTCTGGCACTGCTGTGATGCGTGTGTGTGAGTGTGTGTATGTATGTATGCGTGTGTGTGAGTGTGTGTGTATGTCTCTCTTTCAGCTCATACTGTAAGTGTAGTAGACGGACGGGTTTTAATAGAAATTCTGTTCAAATCGGAAAAATAATTAACGAAGAAATAAAACCCATGCATTTGTAACACACACACACACACACACACACACACACACACACATACACACACACACTCACACACACACACACTCACTCACTCACTCACTCACTCACTCACTCACTCACTCACACACAGATATGAGGGAGGATTGCTTTGTTTCAGTCGTGTTATATCAGGATTTATCCCTCAGAGCGGAGCGGAGCTGCCCCATTCTTCAGCTGGATTACAGTGGCTTAGTCTCATTGTGTGTGTAGGTGTGTGTGCGTGTGTGTGTGTGTGTGTGTGTGTGTGTGTGTGTGTGGTGTGCGTGCGTGCGTGTGGGCCTACATGTGCTGTGATGCGTTGGGGAAGGCGGTGCTGTACTGCGGCGCTGAGTCTTCAGGTCCGTGCGGCGCGGCGTGGCTCAGCACCATCATGACGGGCCGGTGGGGATACACTCTCTTCGAGGAGCGGAAGTACCGGATGGACTCGGCCGTGATCAGGTCCGTCAGGTAGTCCTGGAACACAAACACAGAAGCATTTTTATAATTATTATTATTCTTATTGTTAAAACCCTGGGTCATTATGTTTTCATTTAATTCTGTTTCACTTTTAAATTGAATTGTTTTGCTTTGATTTGTCCCAGAATACATCATTATTTCTAGGAATATTGCCGTAAACTTGAAAGAGAGAGACATTGATTTAAAATATAAAAAAATGATTTCACAACGTGTGAAAAGTGTATAATTGAGATCAACAACTATCATACTGTATGCAAGATAAGAAGTTGGGAAATGTGAGCTTTTTTTGAGGTAAAAATGGAAGAAATAAATCCTGAACATTTCAAAATGTTATGAATTATTCTTGAATATGTATTGGTTTTGTAAAGGGAAGTTTTGAGGACTTATCTCAACTAATTGACTGCAGGACACATAACAACACATTTCCCCTACTTTTGTGTGTGTGTGTGTGTGTGTGCGTGCGTGCGTGTGTGTCCCTGCCTGTGGGTACTGGGCTCCGTGCTTCTCTCGGACTCCGTTGCGGCTCAGTGTGTAGTTGTAGAAGCGGCTGTTCTTCACCAGGCCGAGCCACTCCCTCCACCCGGGGGGGACGTACGTGCCGTTGTACTCGTTCAGGTACTTCCCAAAGAAGGCTGGATCACGGACACACACACACACACGCACACACACACACACACACGCACACACACACACACACACACAAAGAAAGGTAAATAGTTAGAATACAGACAAAGTCAGAAAGTTACAGATACAGAAATGTGTGTGTTTGTTTTTGAAAGTGGGATACACACATCATGCTATGGGTTTGTAGTCCTCATAAGTTCAGCAAAGCATGTATGTTTCTGTGTGTGTGTGTGTGTGTGTGTGTGTGTGTGTGTGTGTGTGTGTACCTGTCCTGTATCCAGTGTTGTTCAGGTACACCCCGAAGGACCGCGGCTCATGCTGCCGTTGCCATGACATTGAAGAACAGTTCTCGTTGTTGGTGTAGGTGTTGTGGTTGTGAACGTACCTGAGGGTCAGAAAGAGTGGGTTTTTATATATATATATAATATATATATATTTAGTGTGGTTCAATTAAACCAATCGAATTTCTATATATCAAACATGATGAACTTGACTTACTTCCCAGTGAGCATGCTGGAGCGTGACGGACAGCACATGGGCGTGGTCACGAAGGCGTTGGAGAAGGAAGTCCCGCCCTCCTCCATGATGCGGCGAGTTTTATTCATCGCCTGCATCGAACCTGCCGAGAGAGAAAGAAATATCCTGTTAGTACATTATACACTCTGTACAACATTGATTGGTAATACTGTATGTATAAGGGGAATTATGTATTACACAAAAACAAGTGATAACACAATAGTAGTTCTGGAAGAAAAAAGACACAAATTGCCAAAATGATCAGATATTCCTAAACGATTTCTGATCAATAAAGTATAAATCTTATTAGCTTTTCCTAGTAGCTCAATAATTGTGATTTAAAAGTCTGATTACTTTTTTCTTATGATACAGTAATGTCATAGGATCTAGCTACTGAACAGTTATTGCTTTTGCTCCACCTCCAGGTTCCAAATAGTTACCTAAAAGAATACCTTGTGTCTCTTTACATCATTACGGGCATCACCCAGCGACAAAAGGTCCGCTATGGTATAAATAAAGCTAATGTAAGTTCTGTGGTGTTGTTTTAAGATGGTTAATGAGTTTCAACACTACTAGCGTCAGTGTTCTTAACAGTAAAGGCATTAGTGGAAGTGTAGAAGCATTATAATAGTGTGTATTAGTGAAGTATTAATATATTATAACAGTAGTATGTGTGTTACTCACCCAGCTCCTGGTCCTGGTCGTCGGTCAGGATCAGGATGATGTTGGGCCGGATGTTGCGGCGGTCTCTCTGGAGGCGGGGCTTCTGACGCTGGCCAGCCGGGAAGTGGGCGTGGCCGAGCGTCACCGTGACGAACAGGAAGAGGAGGAGTCGGCCCGCCATGGCCTTCGACCCCTGACCTCCAGACACGATCAACCAATCAGCTGCTTCCCCCCTGGAGGCTCAACGTCTGCAAAACGAAACAGAACAGGCAGAGTTATAAAAAGTCAGAAAGAGGACAAAAAGACGACGGTCACTTTTTCAGGCTTTGACCACCAGGAAAATTATAAAAATGTATTATTATTATTATTATTATTATTATTATTATTATTATTATTATTATTATTATTATTATTATTATTATTATTATTATTTTTAAAGACAATCTACCAGTTGTACCTGTTTAATTTATGAGGGGGCCTCACCTCGCGGAGGGGGCCTCAATGCGGCACACCTACAGTGTAAGCATGCCACAGTTTCGCTGCAGCGAGGCTCCACTAGCCCCCCCCCCGACACAGAGGGCCTCATTTGCGTGGGGCCAGAAGTTGACCAGGGGCGGCCCTATAAGTTATAATTGGTACTACATTTCATGACAATCTGTTTTTGTTTGTCTTTGGTTTTATTACTGAACATTTTCTTCTCAATCTTAAAGCTAAAATATAATTGTCCTATAAATATACATTGGTATTTGTTTCCCCGAACGTGATGTCAAGGGCATGACTTCTTAAGAGGACATTATACCTTCTTCATCGTCTCTCGAACATTTTAAAGGTTTTTCTTATTGTATTTTTCGATCCCACTTGTAAACCATTTTCTTAATTGTGAAAAAGTATACGTTTTAATTCGTGAATAATCTCTGCTTCTGTCTATGCATTATCTGAATATGTTTATTCATTTTTTTGTTCGCAGCTCTCTTTTGAAATAAGCTTCCTGATCTCGATGAGACCACACGTTTTGAATCATTAACTCTTTTTGTTCATAAAAACGCCTTCTCCGCTCCACGGCTTCTCAACGCCTTCTCCATTGGGATCAATAAAGTGCATCTTAGCTTTTCTTACAAAGCTCATTTTCTTTTTCAATTGAGTTGTAATTAACGTTATTTTTGGAAAACTGATGTGTTAGAAAATGTGAGCAGCAGCGGCCCAGATATGTCTCTTTCCAGGCCGCGTGTCGAGCTGCGGCTGAAGAGAACATGTTATTATTATTTCAGCGGTGTTTGAGAGAAATGTCAGCGCAGAACGTGACGCTCAGAGTTTATAAGCTGAGTGAGGACGAGAATATCGATGAACGAGGGAGAGAAAAAATGATTAACACAAACACACACACACTGAAACACACACACACACACTGGAAAAAAAACACACACACACACTATTAGCTACAGTCTTTTGTTTCTCAGATAATAAAATGCTGAAATCCTATAAGTCACACTCACACAAAGCACAGCGGGACAGTGTGTATGTGTGTGTGGCTTCCTTTCTGTACAACAATGTGTGTGTGTGTGTGTATGGAACGTGTTAATCTGTACTGCGGGCGTGTGTGTGTGTGCGTGTGTGTGTGTGTGTGTGTGAGCTCACAGCAGGGTGTGTCATGCAAATTAGCCAGTAATCAAAACAGAGGAGGCTTAGGGATCTTTCTCAACACACCCACCCACACACAGACAGAGAGGTGTGTGTGTGTGTGTGTGTGTGTGTGTGTGTGTATGTGTGTGTGTGTGTGTGTGTGTGTGTGTGTGTGTGTGTGTGTGTGTGTGTGTGTGTGTGTACAGTGTGGTTTGTGGTTGCTCTCTTGTTAAAGTGGTCTGGAGGCTCCAGCTGTGAGCAGACTGAGATTACACACAACCCGCTGAGAGAGAGAAATGAGCCTCGCTCGCCCAGCGTGAGGGTTCAGTGGACCTCTGTTCTCCGGATGAACACGTAGAACGGTTAGCAAATGTAGAATGTGTTCAACATTTAGAATTATTTTAGAAAATGGATAACCTTTAGAACATTAAGAACGCTTAAAATGTAGAATGTATAGACGTGTGTAACATTTAGAAGATTTAAAACGTTTCGAGTGTAGAACATCTGAAATGTTGAGAATTCAAAGAACTATTTAATACATCTAAAAAGTCTTATACATTTAGACAGTAGAACGTCTACATTGTTTAGAACAATTAAAATAAAATAAAAACGATAAGAATATTAAGAACATTTAGAACGTTGAGGAACATTTTGAACGTATAAGATTTAAGATTTGAAATGTGGACCCAACATTTCCTTAAAGAGGCCCTATTATGCTTTTTGGGGTTGTAAGCCTTTAGTGATGCTTTCTGTTTGCTGCTGTGGTGCTTGCTGCCCTCTCATCAGGCCGAGGTGAAGAGATAACGTTCCTCCGCTCTCTGAAGAAATCTCTGAATATCAAATAAACAAAACTCTGCATTCCACAGCAACAACTACCACGGTCAGGAGGTAGAGCTCCATGAATATCAAATGGAAGAAAGGATCAGGATTCAAAAGAGCTGCTGTTATTTCCAGCAGCTTCACATCACAGTAATAAAAAGGCTTTTACCTTTAGTGAACTGAAACCTCTTAAAGGTGTCAGATGAAGCTCCTCCAGGCAGTGGGTGCATCAGGAGGACACATGCAGCGTTTCACACCAAGAGAAATATTATGAAATGCTTCTCAGACTGCTAAAGAAGTGTAAGGCCAATATTGATAACTAAATCCACCTTCAAGCGTGCACCTCTAACCAGGGACGTGCACAGACATTTGGGGGGGCCATTGCTCTAAACTAGAAAAAGGGCCCTGCCCCCCCCCCAGAAAAAAACATAAGACCTTTTGAATTTTTTTCTAAATTAAATCCAGGGAAATCTTTTGTTTTGCGGTCCATACCTCGTTAAAATATCTAATGTTACTCACTATTAAAGAAAAAATGGGGACAATTCTGTTTTAATGTAGGCTGACCATTGTAACTTCTGTGCAGACATACTGATAAAATAGGGCTTCTAAGTAATTTTCTTAAATAAACTCGCTAGTTAATTAAACCAGTTCAATACGCATTATTCTTATTCTTATCATTCTTTATGCGCGCAGTAATGGCAAGGTATCTAATCACTTGTTTATTTAGCATTCCATAACTTAATAACAGAGATGGTCAAACTAAAGTAGAGACAGAAATCCTACAATGAAGCGGGACAGTGAAGTGTTCTCCGTGAGAGGGCGATCAAGAAAAGAGAGAGAGCGGCCCCGTTGAGGGAGTTTACGGCGCAGAGGAAAAGACACAGAAAGACAGAAGCACAATAACAAGTACAGCCTATTTAGATTGTTTTGGTGTAAATAACCGACGGTGTCAAGAGGAAGTAAAGTCCCCTGGTTTGTCCCCTATACTCTAACTGCCATGAGAAAACTCAAAATCAATTTAAGCATATTTAAAAACGGGGACATTTCCGGGGACAGATTGACCCGGGGATTTGCCACCAAAGCCAGGTGGGCATTTGGTATGATCACCATAGCCATATGAGGCCGGGGGGCTGTGCTTTGCTTTCAGCTGTCAGATTGTAAACAAAGTCACGTGACTGGGGGCAGATGAGAGCGCTGATAAGGTGTGTTTTATCGCAGCGAGACGCTACAATACTAATTGTGGGCTTATCATGTTTATTCGGCCACAACAGAAAAAACATAAACCTCTCACTCTCTCCAGAGGGGCAGGTTAGCCAAAAATGACAAAAGGGCCATTGCCCGGGCAACATTAGCCCGTACCTATGCCCTGCCTCTAACCCCAAATGAAGGTGCAATTTCACGTCTGAATGAACATCTGAGTCCCGTTTATGCAAAAGAGACTGCAGTCGATACAACCCCGGTGTCAAAAAACAGTGAAACAATGCAGATGAAAAAGAGCATGAAAAAGAGACAAGAGACAGTGCGAAGAAAAAGGTGATCTAGAAAAATAAATAAATAGTGGAAATAATTACCTAATCATAAAAAGGGCCCTCAAGAAACCTGTAGTAGTTTGTATTTATCTCCTTTTTAACATTATTGGCATCATCAGGGAATGTTTATGAGAAGTTTGGAGGAACACTATTGTGTTCAAAACAGTATTGGAGCCTCTTGGCCGCGGCGAGGTGGAAAAAGGTTATTTCAAGCCATCACATTTAAGATTTAAGATGCTTGTAAAACTCAAAATTAAGAGGCTAAGTCAAATCTTCTTTGAGGCTCGTGTTACTGTAGCAGGGAGATGTAATTGGACAGAAAGTTTAACTAGAAGAAGATGGAGTTGAAGAAAGCAAGTTGAGTGACATTTAATCTGAGGGAAGTGAGAGCGATGGGACTACACAGTCATGCTTGTTTGATTTAGTTAATCGTGCATGCGTGCTAATAAAAGGAGTACTGATTTACCATTGTCAGAAACATAATGGACAGGATGAAAGGAACTGAATCAAGGCTACTGAACCAAAACATCATTGTCATTTTACCGTCACCAAGGACGTTTGTGTACCCGTCTGTTTGTCAGAGGGACAGAATAATACTGTCCCAATTATCATGACACTTGGGCCAACAATGATCCATTAAATGTTTTTGTGGATCCAAATGATTTGCTCGAATGGAAACGGCCTTGGCGAAGGTCTGCGATCTCTGAGTGCCTTTCTGCTTCTGCTGCATGAGACAATGGGATACATTCCTATCATCACATGAGCGCCACATTTAATTCATGACCAGTTTGAAGACAAACAGCCATTAGTCAAGCACACTGCGGCAGATATCTTTTCATGCTCACACTGTATCTTCTTTCTCCATAGATAGATAGATAGAGAGAGAGAGAGAGAGATAGATAGATAGATAGATAGATAGATAGATAGATAGATATATATAGAGAGAGAGAGAGAGAGAGATAGATAGAGAGAGAGAGAGATGGATAGACAGACAGACAGACAGACAGAAAGACGGACGGACTGACGGACGGACGGACAGACAGACAGACAGACAGACAGATAGATAGATAGATAGATAGATAGATAGATAGATAGATAGATAGATAGATAGATGGGAAATGTTTGCGTTGCATAAAAACAATGTACATAAGAGAAAATTAAGACACTAGAAATAAACAGTCCAACATATTTCTGAAATAGAAATAAAATAGCATTAAAAAGTAAAAAAATATATATATACATGTAGAAAATATACATGAGGAAATACACATTGTACAGCAGGATATTAGTGTGCAATAAATGGATTTAAAGCTTGTCTCTGACCAGCGGTTTTTACAGTGACTACGAGCCAGACTGAAACATAATCCAGAAGGTTAGTCTGGTCCTGGGTCAGTTTTAGGGCAGTTTCATAACGAGATTGTATGATAAAAGATAAACGTGGATTACAGCAGCTTGTAGTGCGGTCCCTGCAGGACACATGTTGGGCTGAGCTCAGTCCAGATGTTCCTCATCTGACCCGGAACCCGAGGTAACAAATGCTGCAGCGTTGCATCAGATCCCAGACCTGCTGCTCAATACTACTCTTATCAAGGTCACAATAATGGTTAAAATATTAAACGACTTTATGTAATGTCATTTATGCATCTAATTAATATCATAAAGACAACTTTTTCCATTATTTAATATCATTTTAAACAGTTGGTTAATTAACTGAAGTATATAGTGTACAATACAAGATTATTGGCTTAAAAACATTGCTTTAAATCAGCTGTGATAAGTGAAAGATAATGCAGCTCCTTCCACTCCACAATTAAACACGTATTAAGAAGTTTGCTTGTGTTCAAAAAAAATAATTAAATGTCACTTTTACAACATGGTAGGAGCAGTTTGGTCCATTTGATGTGTTTAATGGTACGATAACCACCAATTACGCCTGTATTACAATATCAAGTATTTTATTCTACTGTAGAACGCTTCATTTTGCATTATTTGTTTTTTATCGCATACAATTTGACTTATTCCTGGATTTTACCCACAACATTCTGTGACTTGCACCATTTTATTGCTCTACTTTATTTCTTAAGTTTACATAGCATGGCTTTTTATTGCCGAAAACGATGTTGAATCTGTTTCGCCTTTGCATCTCAAATGTAATCGGCTGATAGTATTCAAAACAGGGGGCAAATCCCTTCAGCTGGTTTGACTTTTAGCAGAAGCCATTAGAGCGGCGGCTGTTACAGCGGCACTTTAATGACGTGCTCACATATGGAGCGAAATGCTCAGCTGTTCACATTCTTTTGTCCCTGCAGTGTATCACACTATATTACCATACTATATTATGCGTGTTGAAATGTGCAGTCATGCTCTCCTGAACTGCAAACAGGACTCCACACTCCCCCGGGCGTCGTAAATCCTGCCGCCTGTCGTCCTGATGTGCCCTCGCTCCTCCATCACAGCTATCTGCTCGTTAATATTCATGAACCGGGGGCGGGCCTTCGCGCAAATACAGCTGGCTGCGGAGAAATTCAATATGAAATGTGGCGAGTGTCAGTAAACGGCGATATTTCAGCCCTGGTGTTCCATATTCATTAGTGGAATTTAGTAATTTAACTTGCAGACATGAAGGTTGCAGTCAAATTGGCTTTTTTGCATAGAAGGTTCCGAATTGTTCGAATAGAGCGGTGCAGGAACGAGTCCTAAAACCCAAAAATGAGTTGGCATCGTACCACTGTTTTTGGTTAGATGCCTGAAATAAAGTCTGTGGTTAACACAAGCTCACAAGATTTTCAAGTTTTGTTCTACGGCATAAAATATGTCAGTAAATACTCCACTGGTTGACGTCTGAAGCTTCTACGTGACTTTGGTTATGTCACGCTTACGTCGAGGCGGGGGCAGGGGCAGGGGGAATCGGAATCGTCGTTGAAGTTGATGATTACGATTGTAAAGCAGTTTTGAATGTAGCATGTAACGACTGTAAAGTTGGTAGCGCTTCAACACAATCGGCCATTGTTGTTGTTGGTGTGAGCTGAGGGGTTTCCGCGCGGTTTGGCGTTATGAAGCAGGCACGCAAACGGTTACGTCATGGCGCAAACGATGACGCAATGACGCAGCACCAGTCGGACTCTGGGCGGTGTGAAAAGAGCCGGAGCTAAACCGAAGAACTGGTTCTGAACCTGAAAAGCTCTAGCACGGAGCTTGAACCGGAGTTGCGTTGGTGTGAATGAGGTATAAGTGAGAATACTGAATGTAATCACGCCGCCGTTAGCTTAGCGGTGGTGATGTGAAGTCATGTGATGATGCTGTAGTTCCCTTACAGCCTAACGTGAACTTTTTACTTTGTACGATAGCATTTCCATTAAAAGTGGTGTTAATATGTGGAGATTATCATGCAGGAAAAAAAACGTGAGTATCATAAAATGTATCTTGTTTTTTCAATATGCCGAAATCCAGTGGCCAACTGCAATTGGTTTTGTTGCAGGAGCCAGAGAGACTCTAACTTCAGGGTCAGCCTAAATAAATATGTAATCTCCTTTAGGATATAGGATACACTGAGCCATCCTTAGGAAAGGAGAGGAGGTAATGCTGTCTCACAATTCCTAGCAGCGACAACGTGCAAAGTGACGCACTATTTGGCCGTTCACGGGAACAAACGATCGTTCAGTTTCAGACCTATTTAAAGCCCCTGTCACACTGTCCCGAAATTGACACCCGATGGACACACGATAAAAGAAATGTTCAAAATCGGTTCTGATCGTAACAACATTGGGCCATTTGTGAGGGCATCTTAAGCCATCGTATGACCGCCGGTGGAGTTTCTCAGGCTCCGGCAGCAACTTCGTGAGCGGCAACTTCGTAAGGCACTCGTGAGGGCATCTTGTCAAGTCGTGTCATCTTCGTGTTATCATCGGTGCATTCGCCCTCACTCTGATCGGGGTGAATGCCCGATGGCACCGATGATAACAAGATGCCCTCACGATGGCCTTACGAAGGGCAAAATTGACACACGAATTCAACACGAAAATGAACCTTCGCAAGGTCCTTCGGCAATTGTTTGGCATGCCAAAGATTTTGCCACCGCTCACGAAGTTGCTGCCGGAGCCTGAGAAACTCCACCAGGGGTCATACGATGGCTTAAGATGCCCTCACGAACGGCCCGATGTTGCTACGATCAGAGACGAATTTGAACATTTCCTTTATCGTGTGTCCATCGGGTTGTTTTATTGCACAACAAAATCATGCAAACATATTATGTAAATAACCCAATTTGTGTTCTGTGAAACTAAAAAGGGTATAATATATTATTTTGAAGGAGAGTTGACAGGAAGTTGTTATGGAAACAACATTACGGAGAAAACGTAATATCTGCTACATATAAAGACGGATAAAGTAAAGAACAAAGTCTGAAGATATCAGTACAGTATCATAGTACTGTAACATAATTGTTTTTGTTACTTTCCTGGCAGTTGTATGTCTTAAATGTAATGTAAATGTTGCCTTTGTGTGTGGTTCGGGGCCATCTTCGTGCAAAATTCACAATTCCATATTCATGTGCCCATCGGGTGTCAATTTCGGGACAGTGTGACAGGGGCTTTAGGGTTTTCCATTTTATGCCATAACTTGCCAAAATCCTTATCTGTACAACTTCCAACCATATGTTAAACCACTTTCCAGTTAGACACAGACACAAGACCTGACTTATGTTAGCGATTCAACCCCAACTGGAATGTCCGACCATGCTGAGGTGAAGGGTCAGAGGTCAGCTGGTCGTTACGTGAAATGTCCAGTTTCTATGAGAAATGGAGATGATCTTATTACTCTTTATCACAGAGCCAGCTGAGCTCTGGACATAAAGTCTGTCACAGAAATAAAAGGATCGATATGTGAGCCGATATTTGCTTTGTCTCTGATCAATAGGGCAGCTGATGTTTCCTGACTGTTATCAATAAACATGTCAGCAGGTATTCACTGTGAGGGGATTTCATTCCAGGACAACATCTTAACGTCCAGTCAGCGTCAACACTGACTTTCACTCTCTGACCAAATCAGCTTCACAAGAGACGAGATGTGAAGCAGATTCAGAACATGCCAGTGAATCGTTTTAAGTTTCCTCAGTATCAAAGTAGTCCAGTGAGAGTTGACCCCACAAAAAAGCTTCTAATTGCTGATTCTGCATACTTTGATAAGTGCAAATCAGACACAATGTTAACAATATGAGCTAAAATAACACGTAGCTCAAGTCGTAGCCCACAGCTTAATAACTAACACGTTACAACATTATACTTCCTGATTTGAACACACATGTTTAGTATTAAATATTCCCGAAATAGAAATAAGACGAAGAATAATAAGTTCACGAGCCAGACACTGACCAAAGGAGAAGAAGAAATGCAGTTGCATATCTGAATAAAATCATCTTTACTCTATCAATGCAATAATTGTCGTACAAACAATCATCGTCTTAGTGTAAGCACACAACTGACAAAGTCTCTATTCATCTGTAGTTTTTGCGAAACCAATAATATTACACAAGACATATATTTTAAGGATATTTTCTCAAATTATTGTTCTCTTTCTCTCCCATAAATCCCCACATCAGTCGCACTTACACACACTAAACCTTTGCTACCATGCCTGTCTTTAATCTGAAGGTTTTTACAGTGGGGTTTGTTATTCACAGCCTGATTTATGTCACATTTTATTCCTAAAAACCTGGCAAAATCAATGGTTTTGAAAAAGCAGAATCAGAATACCTTTATCTGTGGAGGGATACAAAAGAAAGCTTTGACTGTAATATGTCAACAAAATAAAAATATATGTGTATAATCTGGCTTTATCTAATGTTTGTATTTTTGTTCTGAAAATGTATGCTACTTACTGTATCACGTATTCAATAAGAAAAGGCTTCATTTGCATATTAAAACATTTCAGAAAACATGCAATACAAAAAAACCTTCTCCAGATGGATTTAATCAAACAGGAGAGTTTCAGGGCAGGGGCGGTTCTAGGGGAGGCAGGGGGGGGGGCAGTGCCCCTAACACTGACCACTAACAATGAACATTTTAAATGTATATTTTCTGGTACTCGGTACCCGCAGGCTTTTGTTGCTGTAATGTGAGATTGTGCAGACACCCTTATGTAAAGTAGAGATGTAACTGTTCATTGCCTTTATTTGTATATAAATATGGTGTTAGTGCAAACATTGCACTATAACTTAAGCTGAAGCCAACAGTAATAACTATAAGATATATCTGAAATAAATAAGTGTACTGAAACAAATACCAATAACTGTATTGCATTGTTTTCTTATGCGCAATTACTTCATACTGTCTAGTTCTCTTTTTCGTCCTGCATTTATTGTGCCCCCCTCAGAAAATAACTGGCCCCCCAGTGGCCCCCCCCAGTCAAATTGGTCTACAACCGCCACTGTTTCAGGGTGATATGTAATAGTAAAATTGTTTACCCTGTTCTCCTTACATGACTTTTCCTTGAACCACAGCTTCTGTGTCAGCTTCAGAATGACCTTAAGGTTGCGACGCTAGGCTAAGTGCTAGGAAATGAAACTGATATCCATCTGAAGTATCTGATCAGAGAACTGAAGTATCCTCTAGGAATGTGGAGCTCCTCGCCTCACTGTTTTCAGAACATACAGTTTTGTGCAGCATTAACTGTGATATCAGATCCCAGGACGATCTGGAGAAATAGGAAACTATATTTCTGTTCTCTCGGTCCAGCAAAGAAACCAAATGCTGACTCAGGACAAGCAGGATGTACACATCTGTAGCTTCAAATCATAACACTGGTGGTTTACTGTGTTGTTTTTATGATCGACGGACACCGTAAAGAGTCCAAAACCAACAACATGTGAGTCTCTCTCAAAACGATCTGATTTCCTGTCGGTGGCTCTCAGATCACAGCACATGTATTCCTAATACAAATATGAAATCATGAAAAAAATCACAAATATGCAGCCTTACTTTTTTCAACTGTGAAGATTTTATGACATTTTATGTTATGTAGTCTTAAACATAACAATCAAACAACACGATTACAAATTCTGTTATGACTGCTGCAAATAACTCAAAATAACACTTCAATTCCACCATTTATTTATTAAAATCATTGAACTGTGTTTTCTGTCATTTGAACTAGATCCGTGTGTGCCTAATAATATATACATGTAAATCTTGCGTATCAAAGCAGCTTCTTGTGTCTCTGTCAAAAGAAAATTCCCTTTTGGAAAACATTGTAGAAATAAATATCACATGATTTTAACTTTTTCAGTTTTATCGTCAAAATAAATGCTAATCATTATCTAATTTACAAACACTGCTTACAGTTTACATGTGAAATTATAGTGAACTAAATGTATTTAGCAAAATATTTAAATAGGAATTTGTGTTTGGAGCAAAACACAAAGTCAGAAAGTATTGAGAGACAGATTAAAAAATATATGTTAATCAAATCTACGACCAGTTATCCCTCACATCCTGCAGATATGTATCTCCCTTTATACACACAAATAAATTCAAACAAATCCAAACTGAACCTCAACAACCTGATCTGATGTGAGATCAGCTTTAAAACAGACTCACTGACTGAGCGCTTATTCCTCCGAGCCAACAATCAGAGTGAAACAAAATACAGACGCACAGAAACATCCCAGAATCACTTCTCCTTTTCTGTTCCTCTTCTTTCACTTCCTCAGAGAATATTTTCCAGACTGAAACACCTCTTAATTTCTAAATCTCTCCATATGTATCCCCGTCTTTTCTTCCTCCTACCTGCTTTTCATGAGCTGCCTTGCTCTTCAGGCTTTTTCCCCAAAACCGACAACCTCCCCTTCAGTTTACGTCCTGCCGGTCGTTGCCGCGGCAGCAGACATGGTAATAATCCCTGTGGCAACCGCTCTCGATGACCGCACGCCTCCCGTTGTAACAACAGCTGAGCTCCTCCTCCTCCTCCTCCTCCTCCTCCTCCTCCTCCTCCTCCTCTGGCTCAGTCCTTTTATCTCTTTCTGTGAACCTTCATATTCAGTTCCTCCCCGCTCTCACCTTCGTACATCTCCCCCTCTCTGCCTCTATTGTCCCTCTATCTTTTCATCACTTGCTCATCTCTTGCCGCCTTATTGCTGTTTATTCTCGGAGAAGAAGAAGGGGCGAGGAAAATAAAAATGAGCTCATTAACTTTCAGTCCGGGGAACAAAAAGGAGGAACGGTAACGAGAGTCGAGACACGGTTAAAGGCGAATCACAGTTGTACAAATATCGTTGTTGTCTGTGTTAGTGCTCACAGTAGATTATCTGTCTCTAGCTTCACACAAGCGAGTGACAAACACGTCATTTAAAATCTAGTTATTTTCTCTCTTTGTAAAGCGGTTTATTTTTTTAAGTGCCGGTAGCTTATTACCATATTCAACAGAGAAGTGATTAACTGCAACAAAAGGATGTTCCCACATTTGTTTAAAGTTGTTCTACAGAGTTGGAGAGAAATGCTTTTGTCGGTTGTCACCAGCATGTCACTCCAACATGTCAGGGTCTACTTTCTTTTGTTGCACCACTGGGAGACTTTAGCAATACACGCCTTTTCAAGGGAACAGTCAAATTACTATTCAGTTTCGGTTTCGGGTTCAATCAGCTCCAAAAAGGACGTGAGGATAAAGAAACATTGATCAGAGCGATGCTACAGTTTTTACTATAGTCTCATAATGTTTCTAAAAGTATATCCTACTCAACCTCCAGATCCCCCTAAAATGCCACTAGATCCTCCAATAGCACGACAACAACCTCCTACTGCGCCACCACAACCTCCTAAAAAAACACTACAGCCTCCGAAAATACGACCACAACCTCCCAAAGAACCATTAGATCCCCCAAAAGTGCCACTGGGTCCTACTATAGTACCACAAAAACCTCCTTATGAACCTCTACATCAGTGACCATCAACTTATGGCCCGCGGGCCAAATCTGGCACGCAAGACATTCTCATCCGGCATGCGCTGTGGCGCTGGCGGAGTGGTTAGTGCGTTCGCTCCGACTCAATTTTTTTTTACAACGTCTCGTGAGTAATGTGCAGTACCGGAGTCCAACAGAGAGGCAGCAGCTGCGGGACAGCAGCCAGCGTACTGCGTAGCCTTCCCTGCACTGAAGAAAAATGTATCCTTCATTAGCGTGAAGAGTCTGCTTTATGCGCTCCGCAGTAGCCCCCGCGACGAGGCTTCGGCGAGTTGACAGTACATGAGCGTGCTCCAATAGCACCCCCCCGGTCAACAACTTCAACATTCAGGGCTATATATAAAAATCGCTGGCCCCCGAAAGTGTCTCTAGGAATAATTTTGGCCCTTGGACAAATGTAGTGATCCCTGCTGTACAACCTCCCAATACAGAACCACAACCTTCAAAAGAAACTTCACAACCTCATAAAGAACCATTACATCCCCCTATAGTGAGATTCGGACCAACACTTGTACTACAGTATTGCACTACTCTAAAACACTCGTTATGAAACATGTAAAAAACTACTTCTGGGACTAAAGAGTCACCTGTCTCACGAAATATATTGATAGAGTTTTAACGTTGACTTTTACTTTGACTATGAACATGGACAACAGTGTCCAGAGGGGTCTTGTGTTTAATTGACCCATTGACAATAAACTCAGATATTGATGCTATATAGATTACACAAGTGGCTTAGTGGGTAAAATATTGGCCTATAGAGCAGTGATTCTAAAATGGGGGTACGCGGACCCCTAGGGGTACGTTGGGGTACTGCAGGGGGTACGTGAGATTTAAAAAATAAATAAATGACCATGCATGATTACAAAAATAATCTTAGTTCAATAAGTTAAATAGAAAACACAATTTAAATAAAATATTCCTAGAACCACCAAGGGGGTCCTCATATAAACATGTCAAATGTGTGTATTGTATTTTATAGTTTTGCATAAAATGTTGTTAATTGGTTTGTTAAACAGATATTACTTCAGTTGAAAAAGTCCTTGGAAAAATCAGTTTAAGTTTTTTTTCGTTATGTTATTTTTTTTCACGCATAAAATGAAAATATCCTTAGTTTGTTGTAATGCATGCATGAAGGAGGTTATACATCACACACTGAGGGAACATCAATATATTGGAATTATTTGTATTGGCTTTTTCGATCAAAAATGTTCGGGGTCGGTCAGGGGGTACTCGGCTGAGAAAATGTTTCAAAGGGGGTACACTACTGAAAAAAGTTGGAGAAGCACTGCTATAGAGGACGCAAGGGACTTCTACTGTTGTTCAACTTTAAATAATGAAGGATCCTCTTGGTGTGAAAATTATGAATAACAGCGACTAATTACTCTGATTGATGAGTTGGGTTTGTCCATTTTAGATTAACGAATTGATTTTAGATCCCAGTTGTGTTAATTAAAGCAGAAGTGACCCAGGTTATGATCTAATATGGATGACCTTAATCTGTGTTTTCTTTAAACAGCCACACAGTGTCCAGGTCTGAATGATTTATCCGCAGCAGAGAGATGTTCTGCGGCTGCTTTATTGATGCGCTGGAGCATCAGATGTAAATGCATCTCTCCACTTTCAGCCCGCTGATGTTTCCTCTCACAGATGTCTCGGGAGAATCTGATGACTTTGTGTTGCTCCCACCATCAGTCTCTGTGAAGCAGCCTCCACCAGCCGCAAATAAACTGTGAATGTTCACAGTCACGACGAAAACATACGGAAAACCTTCAGAAGATGTCATACTGTGCTTTTTGGGGTGTTTCCTTTCCTTTAGTGTGTTGTATAGGATTGTGTGCATGTAAAATGCTTAATTCCCGTGTTTCTCCAGAGGGAGTTTCTCTCCCATGAGATTCTCCTGAGGCGCTCCAGTATCTCAGCTGGTTTGTGGCTCCCCAGTTTCTACCAAGGTCTTCAGAGAAATGGGCATTTGTTTTTCACAGTTGGACAAACAGGTTTTTGTTCCAAAGGGACATTTTGGGATTTATGGGCTTTTAGAGCAATTGCTTGGCACCTGTCGGCCTTCTCTTGACAAAAAGACTGCCTACGACCATGTCTGTCAAAGTCACACATCTATTTTAATCTATTCCTAATTTGTGTGATATTATCCAGAAACACATTTTCTTGTTTCTGTATAAAAGTCTACATTTTGTTTGATTAATTTCAAACTAAGTCAATTTGCTCCTCTGAGTTCATATGCTCATGGTTTATTGCACTTATTACTAACATTCTTTGGATAAAAGTGTCACCAAAATCAAATCTAAAGTGATGTATCGAGATAACCACCACATTCCGAGCAGTTCAGCTCAATACGTGAACATGTGTGGCTTTACTGAGAAACCACATTGATGAGAATTGGGAAGATAAAACAATTGAAAAGTGGTCGCGAGTGCAGAGACATGGAAGTGATTATAATGGGAGACATAACTTCACAAATTAACATATTGGATATGATATAATAAATTGTCTTTCCAAAATGTTCCAGGTAAATCTATTTAGAGATGAATGATTAAATCCACACAGAATAAATAAACGTTTTGAACGGTTTAAAGACAGAAAGACAAATATCTGCCAGATTTCAAATGACTGAAGCTGAAAATAAAGAAGAACAACACGGGAATACTGGGGTGGAATATCCCTTTAAGAGCCCATCTGCTATAAGCTATCACTCACACACACACACACACACACACACGCACACACACACACACACACACACACACACACACACACACACACACACACACACAGACATGAAGACAGAAGCATCATACTAAGTACAAACCTATCTCTCTCTCATTTACACTCATCTTTGTCGTGCTGCCTTCATTTTCACACCACCCCCGTCTGCATTATATCCGTCTATCTGATATACATATTATATATCCAGCATGCAGGCTCTAAACTCATGTGTGAGCGGGCATACTAATTGGAAAAAAACGATATATTAAGACTGTATTGACCACCGGAGTTGCAGCACATAATGACACTATCAATATCTTTAAATAAACTGATGTGAAAGCCTTGCATTAAATACTGTGGTGTTGGGTTTGTAGAAAGAAGAAGGAGAAAAACAGAAACAAAAGCCAAGCAAACATTTTAAATTACCTTTAAAAATCATTTTACTGACACCATCAGCGTCATCAGGGCCTCTTTAAGTCAGATGTCCATGATATTTACTTTGGGTATTCATAACCCTTTGGTGCTACCATCCCGTGCACACGTGGTAAAATGGCATCCATACATTTAGGGTTGCAAAATTCCGGGAATGTTCAAAGACGGAAACTTTCCATGGGAATTAACGGGAATGTATGGGAATAAACTGGGACATTTCTAAATGGAAGGTTGGCTCTTCATAGGGAACTTAAATATAGTTGGGAAAAGTATATTTTAGCATAATCTTGACTAAAACAAACAGATATTCAAGTACACCTCAATATCCATGCCAGAGCACACCGCTTGCTGCATGGCTATTGAGACCACACCCCTACAGGCACTGTGCATTCCTCCATCACATGCACACATGAGTAATATTGAACTCAACATTCCTGTTTTTGTTCTTCAATGAAACAAATAATTGTTCAATAAAATAATTAAAACTAGTTCTGTTCAACTTAAAAAATAAAAAGTCTGTTGAAATGTCATGTTTTTTTTAAAATGTTGCATCGAATGTGTCCAAAATTCCGCAGCTTAACTTCCCATGGAAACTTTCTGGAAATGTTCCGCCCCTTTGAAACCCTATACCTTACAATAAGATATATTATTGTGAGATAAAGCCTAACGTGTTCCCCGTTTGGCAGCAGCTTCATTTCCAGCATCAACACAAACAATATTCAAGACAATAAACAAGAATACGTACATTTGATCTTACGTTACGATCACTGGAGAAGTTCAAGACCCATTTCATTTGGAATATGTATAAGTCAGACAAGCAAATCCGTTTTTCATATATTACTACAGTGTACAGTATTTACTCTGTCTGTTTAAATGCATTGTCTTTGTTTATTTACCTTACTTGCATAATTACATCTATTTAACTTTTGTATTGCACTGTCTTTATCTTTCGAGTAAAGTGTATGTTGAGTTTTTAGACTTTCATTGCTAAAACTACCATGCAGCTTTTTGCATTTCACAAATAACGCCTTTGACTCTGTGAACATTGTGAACATCTAAATATAATGTGTGTGTAAATCCGAACATAAGCATGTGTGAGGTTGAACGAGATGTCGAAGAGAGGAAAAAAAGTATTTTAGAGACAAAGACAGGCAGAAAGAAAGGAACATATAGATGTGGAGGTGAAGGAGGAAGAGCAGAGTGTGAGGAAAGATGAGAGGAGACGCAGAGATGAGTTATCTGACTAATGAACTGCTGTTATCTGGAGAGAGACGGAGGAGAGGCGGACGGAGGTTTGTCCTCCGGTGAGAAGACGGAGCAGCTGATGAAATAAATGCTAGTGAGTCGACGCTCACACTTCTGACGGACTCAACATCCCGGCCCGGCTCTGAGGCGCAGACGGAACTCAAAGCATGCGGAGAACACTGGTTTGTTGACCAGAGAAACCACAACGGATCTACGAGTCCACATCCACCAAAACATCTGGCAGCAATGCACACCGTTTGGGAGAATACCTGATGAAAAGTTACACCTTGTAACATGTAACATCTCCTCTAAATATCCAGCGGCGTGTGAATCATTCGTTTCAAGCACACAGTCATTCCAACAATGTCTGCCACCAGGAACGCAAAGTCAGTTGGTGGTCGGGGAAAAAGAAAACCACAAAGATTTGTTTCTTATTTCTTACTGAAGAGTCTAAATCCACAAGAACATGTTGACGTCCAGATTCCTACCAGTAAAAGTCATCATAAAACATTTCAGAAGATGTATTAGGAAAATGTATTCCATATTTTTGTTGCGTTCTCCTTTAAATATCTAGCAAGATGTGCATTTTTCTCTCGTTTTAAACATACTATCATTGAAGAACTAGTGTGTGTGTGTGTGTGTGTGTGTGTGTGTGTGTGTGTGTGTGTGTGTGTGGTCTAGCATTACTATACTTGTGGGGACCTACATCTGTTTACACAGTCACGTGTGGGGACTCGCCTCCCTTATGGGGACAAATTGGAGGTCCCCAAATGCATGTAAGTCAATGTAATGTCCCCTGTAGTGATGTATACATGGTGTGTGTGTGTGTGTGGTGTGT
>CM070476.1:38838194-38858194 GCA_036324585.1 Champsocephalus esox | reverse complement strand
CGCAGTAAGTGGGGTTAAACTAACCCTTTATAAAGCTGCATCTACTGTACAGTATATTTCCCCTCCGGGTTGTAATGTTCATTATGTAAAATCTCTTATATAATAAGGCTGGTGATACTCTAAGTAGCAGGTACTGTGAGTTTCACAGCCTGATTGAGCTTCTTTCTCCGAACCATGAAGGTCTTTTATTGTCCATCAACTATTACTAGAAGGGTGGATTAATCCGCCGCTGAAAATAGTCCCTAAGAAATGCATTCGTTACTTCTGTTTTCTGTTAAAACATGAAAACATATATCTGTTTCATAATTTAGATTATTATGTAGGTCAAAAGGGTGAGAAAAAAACATATATAAATGAACATTAACACATCTCAAGAATGTTCAATAAAAAGATAAAGTTATATGATGAGGCCCTCTGTTTCGCGAGCGTCGTCGGCGACGGCGACGGGGGGTGCTGGTGGAGCAGCGAAACCGTGCCGCGCCACACTAATTGCGCCGTATAAGCTCAGTTGAGGCCCCTTTCCGCAAGGTGAGGCCCCGCGCAGTCTGCACGATCTTCCTGTAGGGAGGGACGGCCCTGCACATCACACTCTTTGCTGATGAAACTATTTGCTATATTATACATAAGATACTGCTTGTAAACAGAGCAAAGGACATGAGACAGTTATGTTGATGGATCCTCTATGAGACTTCAAACAGAACGATGATATGATTCGAAGAGATACTGTTTGAGATAATTAGTCCAAACATGTCAGATTTTCCGATAATCGTTCATTCAGATGGAACCAGCTGTCCAAACATGTCCTAACAGCTACTGTCAGAGGTACAAAGTGAAAACATCAGAAGTGCTTTGGTTGTTCTTCCAGAAACTGGAGAAGCTGTTAGGGGAAACTGAACTTGACACAAAGAGACAACTAACAGACGGATGAGAGTAAATAATATTTGTGTTTCCTCTCCGACCCGCTGTGAGGAAGCATCGACAGCCTCGAGGAGGTTTGGTTTATATTGCTCGTTATCACAGTCAGGACTCCAGCAATCCATTGAATAACAACTGAACAACAATAACAATAAACAATCATTTCCAGTGGACCACTTTCAAGATCAGCTCACCAGTTTCTATTTCAATGATGTTTTTTCTTTAAAATAGATGGACTGTTATCAATCCCTCGTGGGGAAATTGTTTCTCTGCATTTGACCCATCCTGTGTTATGAGCAGTGTGTTGCCATTTTGAACATCGCCCGGGGAATGGTGCCTTGCTCAGGGACACCTCGGTAGCACTTGGTCTTGCTGGGACTTGAACTGGTGACCTTCCAGTCGCCAAGCCAACTCCCGATCGACTTCGCCACCACCACCCCTATTTACTAGAAATAAGATTTGTAATGAACAACATACATATTTAAAGGGTATCACTTTAATTTCACCATAATTCATGACGGCTTGATAAATTGCAGGAAAAAATACGAAGAAGACGAAGAAAACGAAGAAGAAGAAAAAGAAGAAGAATGGGCGAGTTTCCAACTTGTTCAGTGACTGAGCCACTGAGGCGCCTCAGAAACAAGATCCACTGAGAGACAGAGTAATGGCACGCTGCAGCCTGCTGGGCCCCTGGCATCATTTGGCAGAGTGTGTGTGTGTGTGTGTGTGTGTGTGTGTGTGTGTGTGTGTGTGTGTGTGTGTGTGTGTGTGTGTGTGTGTGTGTGTGTGTGTGTGAGTGTGTGTGTGTACCTCCTGCAGTTAGCCTTGTTGCCAGCAGCAGGCTGAACTAATCAGTTAGCGAGTTAGCAGCAGTGCTACTTGACCTTTTGAACTCTGGCTGCTTTAACAGACACATACAAAAAATATCTAGATACACACACACACACAAATACACACACACATGCAACACAACACAGCCGACAACACAAACTATCAGCAGCGTAAAAAGGCTTTTCAAACATCACATGAACCCAAAGGTAACCATGGATACAGATGTGAAACAGTCACAGCTCCGTGGTCACAGTGTGTGTGTGTGTGTGTGTGTGTGTGTGTGTGTGTGTGTGTGTGTGTGTGTGTGTGTGTGTGTGTTCATGATGGATTTGGTATCTAACCAGTTTTAGCGGCCCGCCTGCGGGAGGCACAAATCGAAAAATTCATCACACGTGCAGGCTAATTACAAATTGGTTCTCTGCATGCTGCTGTGTGTCTGTGTGTGTGTTTGTGTGTGTTACCTTGTGCAGGCGTAACGTGCAGTTTGTCACAATATGTTCAGCTCAGCAGGAACCTGAAACAAACACACAGAAACACACATTTTGAGTAAAAGCGCACACACATAGTTTAACAGTGTGTAGTGTAGTCAGCGCCCCCTAAAGACTGCAGTGTTCATTACAGCAACCATTTTAAAACGTGCAACAGACAAAACTAAATCCTGAGGATACTTTATCTGATGGCACATGTTTGTTTTCTTTAAAGCGGCACTAAATACAAATATGAACCTGAAAATGAGCAGGATTGCGCCCCTTTAAAGTTATCATTACCAGCTCACAGAGATACTGTTGTTGTTGTAGACGTTGTCCTCTTAATAAGGTGTTCCAAATAAAGCATGCATTTGTCAAAGTAGGAAGAGACAGTGAAGACGCTTACAATCCTAAAATGAACTCCAAATAAACTCCAAATCCTCCGAATCTCAAAGTGATGCCAGTCCATAATCCTTCAGAGTTTCCATTCATCACCCAATCAAACATGACAACAGGAAACAAAAGCTGCTTATGTGGCTAGCAGGCAAAACAATGTTGAAATGGCACTTTATTCTTTCAGTATGATGACTAATCCTCAATTATGAAAGTCTCTTCTGAACTAAAGTGTTTTCTGTTTCCTTTTAGCTTGTAGCACGACAGACAGAACATTTCACATTATAGAAATGCATTCATGAATGAATTCAAATCCTGTTGATGATCAGAAAAACATTGTTGTGGGATTTTGCATTTAAATATGGGTTCATATCAGGAGCATGAAAATGCATGAAATAATACTAAGCAGTGTTTTTATATGGGGACACATTTTTGTCGTAGAAATAGCCCCCCAACTGTGTGATGAAGGTAACTTTAAACAATGGCGTATTCCAAGTTACCGTGCAGCAATTTGGTGGGTAGTCATTGGACAAAAGGGTAATCTGAGGGTGGAAAAATGTAGCTGAAGTGCCAACAACTCTAGTTTGTCTAATGGCCAGAAAAATAGTTGTTCCCATATACCTTAATGGAACTGAAGACTAAAGGAACTACAGCACGGTCACATGACTTCAAGTCACCACCGCTAAGCTAAAAGAGGCTAATGTTGGGCTATAAATGAACTACAGCACGGTCACATGACTTCACGTCACCACCGCTAAGCTAAAGGCGGCTAATGTTGGGCTATAAAGGAACTACAGCACGGTCACATGACTTCACATCACCACCGCAAAGCTAAAGGCGGCTAATGTTGGACTATAAAGGAACTGCAGCACGGTCACATGACTTCACGTCACCAAAGCTAAGCTAAAGGCGGCTAATGTTGGGCTATAAAGGAACTACAGCACGGTCATATGACTTCACGTCACCACCGCTAAGCTAAAGGTGGCTAATGTTGGGCTATAAAGGAACTACAGCACGGTCACATGACTTCAAGTCACCACCGCTAAGCTAAAGTCGGCTAATGTTGGGCTATAAAGGAACTACAGCACGGTCACATGACTTCACGTCACCACCGCTAAGCTAAAGGCGGCTAATGTTGGGCTATAAAGGAACTACAGCGCGGTCACATGACTTCACGTCACCACCGCTAAGCTAAAGGAGGCTAATGTTGGGCTATAAAGGAACTACAGCGCGGTCACATGACTTCACATCACCACCGCTTAGCTAAAGGCGGCTAATATTGGGCTATAAAGGAACTACAGCACGGTCACATGACTTCAAGTCACCACCGCTAAGCTAAAGGCGGCTAATGTTGGGCTATAAAGGAACTACAGCACGGTCACATGACTTCACGTCACCACCGCTAAGCTAAAGGCGGCTAATGTTGGGCTATAAAGGAACTACAGCACGGTCAAAATGACTTCACATCACCACCGCTAAGCTAAAGACGGCTAATGTTGGGCTATAAAGGAACAACAGCACGGTCACATGACTTCACGTCACCACCGCTAAGCTAAAGGCGGCTAATGTTGGACTATAAAGGAACTACAGCACGGTCACATGACTTCAAGTCACCACCGCTAAGCTAAAGTCGGCTAATGTTGGGCTATAAAGGAACTACAGCACGGTCACATGACTTCACGTCACCACCGCTAAGCTAAAGGCGGCTAATGTTGGGCTATAAAGGAACTACAGCACGGTCACATGACTTCACGTCACCACCGCTAAGCTAAAGGAGGCTAATGTTGGGCTATAAAGGAACTACAGCGCGGTCACATGACTTCACATCACCACCGCTAAGCTAAAGGCGGCTAATATTGGGCTATAAAGGAACTACAGCACGGTCACATGACTTCAAGTCACCACCGCTAAGCTAAAGGCGGCTAATGTTGGGCTATAAAGGAACTACAGCACGGTCACATGACTTCACGTCACCACCGCTAAGCTAAAGGCGGCTAATGTTGGGCTATAAAGGAACTACAGCACGGTCAAAATGACTTCACATCACCACCGCTAAGCTAAAGACGGCTAATGTTGGGCTATAAAGGAACAACAGCACGGTCACATGACTTCACGTCACCACCGCTAAGCTAAAGGCGGCTAATGTTGGACTATAAAGGAACTACAGCACGGTCACATGACTTCAAGTCACCACCGCTAAGCTAAAGTCGGCTAATGTTGGGCTATAAAGGAACTACAGCACGGTCACATGACTTCACGTCACCACCGCTAAGCTAAAGGCGGCTAATGTTGGGCTATAAAGGAACTACAGCACGGTCACATGACTTCACATCACCACCGCTAAGCTAAAGGCGGCTAATATTGGGCTATAAAGGAACTACAGCACGGTCACATGACTTCAAGTCACCACCGCTAAGCTAAAGGCGGCTAATGTTGGGCTATAAAGGAACTACAGCACGGTCACATGACTTCACGTCACTACCGCTAAGCTAAAGGCGGCTAATGCTGGGCTATAAAGGAACTACAGCACGGTCACATGACTTCACGTCACCACCGCTAAGCTAAATGCGGCTAATGTTGGGCTATAAAGGAACTACAGCACGGTCACATGACTTCACGTCACCACCGCTAAGCTAAAGGCGGCTAATGTTGGGCTATAAAGGAACTACAGCATGGTCACATGACTTCACGTCACCACCGCTAAGCTAAAAGCAGCTAAAGTCGAGTGTATCCAGGTTTTAGGCCCACTTTATGGTCTTGCTGCGATTTGGCGTTGCGGCATGTGTGATCCAATTGCATTTCATGTGGCTGATTTTATTACCAGAAGATATTAAGAACAGATGTTAATTGTTTTGTGGGAGCAGGTCTCACTCTGCCTTCAGACATATTTAGCACATTTGGTTTCATGTCAGTTTTCTGCATTAATAAAAGTTTTCTTTGATCATGCTTCTCTTTCAACATGTAAATCTGTGTTGACACAAAGCACTTGTGGTGTTCGTGTTTCTTCTTGTTTAAAATCTATGAACTGCGATCATTCTGCAGCCGGAGGCGTGCAAGTGTTTTTATGTCATAGAAACCAAAATAGACTCACATCAGAGACTCATTAGAGCTCAGCTGTGAAGCAAAAACTGTCTGTAAGGGGTTTACACCGCCTGTAAATATGACTGTGAAGTGATGCCGTCAGTTTCTCTGCACCCCTGGTGGGTAGCAGAGCAGGAGGGCCCCTATTATGATCCTTTTCAGGCTCATATCTGTATTTTGTGTCTCCACTGTGACATGTTTCCATGTTCCTCTGGAGGGAACACGGGGATATTAGCCTTTCCAGACCGTTTACATGCACAACAGCCTATACATCTCACTACAGGGAAGAGAAGACCCCAACAAGCATAATAGCGCGCCTCTTTAATGGAAAACAAAACAAATTGTCAATGATCTCTCTGAGTTGTCTGTGACACTTAAACAAAGAGTGACACACACACACACACACACACACACACACACACACACCCACCCTGATGGTTAGACAGAGCATGGCGACAGTGACACCATGGTAACGATTGCCACTGCTCATCCTCCACCTGAGACTCTCTGTGTGTGTGTGTGTGTGTGTGTGTGTGTGTATGTGTGTGTGTGTGTGTGTGTGTGTGTGTGTGTGTGTCTTGTAATGAATTCTGCAAAGCACTCTGCCAGTGATGCAGGTCTTTAGGGGGAACACACACACACACAGCGAACACACACAGACTAACACACGCACACAGTTGCACAAGACTGAGACACATGCATACTGTAACAATATCTGACACACACATCTGTTAAAATGGACAAACACACACACACACACACACACACACACACACACACACACACACACACATAGGTAGAGTAAGAGAAAAGTAAATCAAAATGGTGACAGGAAGTTGGCGAGGCCGACAGGTAATGGACCGTCCCTCTACGAGCGGCACTACTTCTATCCCACACAACGATGCGTGTGTGTGTGGCTCCCAAGTCGCTCCCGATAGCTTGGCTAACGGCGCGCGAATGAATGAATGCTGAGTTGTAAAGTGCCGTTAGGAGTTGTAAAGACTGGATGAAGTACTTTATAAATACAGACCATTTACCATTTTGCACATTACTAGTTGTTGTGCGTAGACGGCTCTGCGAAGGCTGTTCCCTAGTTTAGGTTTGATGTGTTTGGATACGTTTATTTTGATAGTCTTGTCTACCCTCATGTGTCTAAAGTACATTTCCTGCCTTGTCTGTTTTCCCGCTGTTGTGATTGTCTAATTGTCTTCACCTGGTGTCAAGTATAGTTCTCGTCTTCCCCTGTCTCGTTGCCAGCATGTCTTGTGTGTTCCAAGCCTTCCAGCGTCAGATCATTTATCATTGTCCTCAGAGTTATCGTCCATAGAGAGTTAGATTAAGTAAGTCGTTTTTGTAGTTTTTTGATAATATAGGTTAGCCAGTTTATTGAGTGTTTGTTTTGTTACATTATGTATTCAGTGTGTGTTATCTGATTACATTAAAACACTGCATGTTGATATTTTGTCTCTGCATCGTGCATTTAATTCCACGCCTTTGTACAGCCGTAACACTAGTCTTTGCATGACATCAGAAATATAAACTTTAAAACTTTGTTACCATTTTCAATGCCTCAAATGCCAACCAACTTCCCAGCAGAGGGAGGGTTCAATGTTCTTATCCTACTACTGCAGACATATCCACATGACTCAAACAGCATTTTAAGTTGACATTGATGCCTTGCCAACATTTGAACCGTCCCACTCCCATCAAAGTGATTATAAATGGAGATAGTTTACAATCTGTCTGCTATTGGGACAAAGTTGGAGTGAAGTAAAGCAAAAACAAACTATGATGTGAGGTAATATTGCTCTCTACTGTGCACTTTGTGTGTTAGTCCCGCCCATGGTTTCATGTCATGATGCCAGCGAATCAGTCACCTCAATAGAGTGGGACGATTGAAAAGTCTGCAGAGACAAGTTGTTCGTTATATTCCGTCAGTTTTTCTTACAATAATTCATACAGCGAACGGGTCTTCACCTCAATTTGCTTTATGTACAGGCTGCGTGCGCCTTTGCATTCAACCCCCATCTCTAAAAGAAGCTCTCAACACACTTTTAGTGCAATACATTTTATATGCAAATCAGCAACTCCCTGCTTCAAACACTGCCTGTGTGTGTGTGTGTGTGTGTGTGTGTGTGTGTGTGTGTGTGTGTGTGTGTAGTCTAGCATTACTATACTTGTGGGGACCTAAATCTGTCTACACAGTCACGTGTGGGGACTCGCCTCCCTTATGGGGACAAATTGGAGGTCCCCATAAGGGGAATCATTAATTTTAGGGTGAAGACTTGGTTAGGTTAGGTTTAGGGTTAGGGTTAGGGTTAGGGTTAGGCATGTGTTGGTTATGGATAAGGTTAGGATAAGTCTCCAGGAAATGCATGTAAGTCAATGTAATGTCCCCTGAAGTAATGTATACATGGTATGTGTGTGTGTGTGTGTGTGTGTGTGTGTGGTGTGTGTGTGTGTGTGTGTGTGTGTGTGTGTGTGTGTGTGTGTGTGTGTGTGTGTGTGTTTCCCAGGATTCATTTCCTGTTCTTGTGCTGGTGTTTTTGTAATCTCCCTCTCTGATTCAGAGTTTGTGAAACAGCGGCAGAGGAGGAGAGCCGCGGGCAAGATTGAGTTTGTCCTCCACAGAGCAGCGGACATTTGTCTTGTTTATTTATTTATCTTCCTTTCTGTACAAATAGCTGAAGGCTGTAAGAAGCAGCGGCCATCAGTTATACCTCCTCCTCCTCCTCCACCTCCTCCTCCTCCTCCTCCTCCTCCTCCTCCTCCTCCTCCTCCTCCTCCTCCCTTATCGCCTCGCTCCTCTCACCCGTCCTCCACCTACACCTGGTAGCCTGTTGACCTGTCAGCACACAAGAGAGCTCTATGTGTGTGTGTGTGTGTGTGTGTGTGTGTGTGTGTGTGTGTGTGTGTGTGTGTGTGTGTGTGTGTGTGTCACTGCGATCCCTGAGGCGCCCCTCTGCACCAGTGAAGCAGCTGTTTCCCTCGGAGCAGGAGGAGAAGCAGCTGCTGCCTCTCTGTGAATTCACTCAGTCAGACCTCAGGCTCATCAGCTTAAACCCAGCACCTCCAAGTAATTATTCAGTAAAGTACAACTACTGTATCGCACCAAGGCAGAAGAAGGGGCTGGAGCACACTGACTGATTTGCAGCTATTTAAATTCAAACTGAAATTCAAACTAAATAGACAAGGGCAAACACATGTATAACCAAGTACAACAGGTGTTTGATTCTCATTGGATACTTTTTGGTTGAACAGGATTTCAAATCTTTTGGATAGGGGATCCGAAAAGGGGAAGGCTAAGTACCACAACCTTATCAGGAACAAACGCACTAAAGATATCACTCAACAAGTACATTTCTCTGGGGCTCTAAACAGAATACATGTCAAAAACGTAGCCCGTGTGACCCTCAATATCACAAATGGCTTGATCTGGAGGGAAGTTGCATGTTGAAACTAATGAAAACTACACCGAAAGATACCAACAATTCATATTTCTAGAATTAGAAAATGCAAATGTCCAAAAACGTCGATGCATTTTTGAGTTTTACAGCAACATCTTGCCAAATTGGGTATTTTGACAAACTTGTGTTGGTCAATTCACTTAAATACCACTTAGTATGGTATGTCCTAGTAAATATGGACAGCTCTATTGCTACAAATGCATTTTCTAAGATGACCTATGATCAGAAACCAGCAATTTAATAACTTTGCTAACACAGCCAAACCACAATAGACCTATGTGCAAGACTGCTCATATATCAAGCCAGCTCATGCTAATAAGCTAGCTTTCTCTACTCACAGAAAAAATATTACCAGCGGTAATAAGCTTTTATGCTAGCAGTGGGAACACAGACTGTCCTGGCAGCACAGCTAACAGCAGTTAAAAGCTAACGGCAGCTAACGGCAGCTCACGGCAGCTCACGGCAGCTAACGGCAGCGACTTTAGTTCGCAGTTACCTGTTAGCATTACTTTAGCTACAATCATGCTTCTAGTCTACGCTAAATCACAGATAAGAGGCAAAGCAGGTGGATGACATCAGAGGGAAAACCAGCAAATATTTTCTCCATAAAATATGATCCAGTTTCACCAATATCAACTTTCGAAGATTTTAGAACCGCAAGTTATATAGCGCAAGAACAAGCTAACAGACACTATTCTTGCTTTCAAAAGTCAGTGTAGCATATTTTTGATTCTATATAGAGAATTTAACATGTTTCTTTAACCCTTATGTTGTGTTCGGGTCTTCAAGTTAAAATTATATCATAACTGTTAGGGAAATAATTGTCCTAGACTCCTAGATATGACGTGCATGATCAACCCTGACGTCTGTTATCTCCTTCAAGGAGAGAGGTTGCTTCAGCCATAATGTTGTTGTTCCCATTCTGTGACCGGGCAACCGTAGGTCACAGATGGTCTATTGTTGTGGGTGCACTGGGACACTTCCTTCTTTGTTGTTTGTGGACTCCAAGGTATGCAATCTTCGAGGCCATAAGTGACGGACGCAGGTAACTCAGTGTGCCCAACTGTCTAAGCTATCTTATCAAAATATGTTGATTACTCTCTGTGAAACCAGTTAAATGGGCTAACGAGAGAGAGGCGCTCCAGAATTGATGTGGCAACTCTAGCGTGCAGTCAGATCGTGGCTGCTGTGACTTAAGCTCCAAATAAACCATCAGTGTTTGACATCAAAGCTCCTGCTCTTCCCGTGTCTCTTTCCTGAGTCGGTGACTCCCACTGTATTGCTACTACACAGAAGTTTCCCTTACAATAACTACGCTCTAGTTTTTTTTTATCGGAAGAAGGCTTCATGATATCCTCCACAACAGTCAAGTCAAGTAGTCAAGTCTGATGCATACTTGCCAACCCTCCCGATTTCCCCCGGTTTCCTCCCGGGGTCATATTTCTCCCGCATTTCTCCCGATTTCTGACAAAATCAGATTTACTCAGGACTGTTTCCACTCAGACTTTAATACAGCTACACCATTGTTTGGTTTCCATGGTAGCGCGTCTCTTTAGTAGCGCACGCAACTGAAAGTCAGAGAGGGGGAGGAAGATAGTCACAGAAAACAGAACAAGAATCAACAACTCGACCCTCTGCTCACTCCTTTCCTTTCCTTTCCTTTCCAGCCCATCAAGGATGGTGCTACAGGCCGCAAGTAAACTACAGCAAGCAACTACAATAAGCATGTTAATGTTAATCTACAGCTCAGGCGATCCACTAGCACCCCCCCCCCTCGCAGTTTTGGAAATGCTCCCGATTTCTGAGGTCTCAAGGTTGGCAAGTACGGTCTGAAGGTCTCTAAAAAAAAAGTGTATAACTTGGCGTTCGGGTCTGGGAAGACATAGCAGCATTGTTTTGGGTGACTCTGGGTCAAATTTGGCCCAGTCAAGATTCATCTTCGACTTTAGACACCCCCCCCCATAACTTTATTTAGGCTAACGTTTCTTCCATATTCATAATCTTATGATATAATGTGCAGAGCATTTAGAATGATGGATTTACTGGCAGATCTTAGCTTGTTGCAGATATATTCATATTAGATATGTTCCAATACATTTCTTGGGAGAAATACAAAGTTAAAGGTGGGGTCGGTTTGAGAAACCGGCTCGAGATCGCTAGAATTTGAAAATACACAACCGGAGAAAATCTGCCACTTCCTCACAGAGCCCCTCCTCCAACACACACGAACGCGCACATGACCAATGAGGGCACGAGATAAGTTTGTGCCCCGATGGAAGGCTGACAGGCAGGTAGGCCAACCAATCGGTTGTACTTTTTACAGTATCACGGCTTCTACAGATGACATTTTTGTATGGATTTTTTGTCAAAGCACTTCAGATATTCATTGCTATCAGGATGTTAAGAGCATTCCATGGAATATAACAAAAAGTGTATCTCGAGTCGCTTTCTGAAACGTACCTACCCCACCTTTAAAGGAATCTTATGAAATAGTTTCTCTGTAAAGAGTATGCCCTAATGATTTTTCCACATACCACATAGTGAGTCAGAGGCAGGTATAGACGAGATCGAGTCTAATGCTGGAAATCAAAATGCATGGACATCTTCCTGGAAAGATGATATTTACATCTTCATGTCCAAGCTTGTTCTGCAGTAATGCTTTAAGAAGACACCTGGGCACGTTAATATTCCTCCTTATCTGGGGTTCACACCCTGCCACTCACTGCAGGCACAAATCAGTGCTGCTGAAGACCTTAGCAGATGTGTCAGTGATCATATCTTCAATAATTTTGAAAACGTGGTGCTTGGTTTCCTCAAAAACCCAAACTAGGAAGACAAATATTGTTGAATGACAATTTTGATAATGATTTTAGCAAATTTAACAATGAAGGTATATTTTATTACTTTGGTATTTCTGAAGGAGCAATGTTTGAAACTACTTTCTAATTAGACTAAGGGAAATGCTGACTACTAACTTTTATATCTGTATGTTTAGTAGTATGTTTTTCTAGTCTGAGGCAGATATCTTTAAACACCAGTATCTCAGGGTATGCAGGAATCCTGAAGTCACATGTAAAACCTTTTTTAAAACCCTTTCCATACATTTTAAGAGCTCATCGCCACTTGGAGTTCTAACCGGTTACCTTGGCAACACACTTTACCTCACATTGACTATATACAGTATTGATTGTCCTTCCTCTTTATCTTCCAACCATTTGGACGCAGACATGCATTTCCCCATAACGACGTTGTTTAGCAACCGGCGTAAACGGGCCGTCGCGCTACCAAGCAGTGAGCGCGCGATGTCCTGTTCAGATGACGTCAAATCCAACGGGATGCCATCAATAAACTACACAGAATCACACTACACACCTACGCAATGATTACATTCAGGCAGACTGTAGAACACAACCTCTTTGGACCATTTATATACTTAGTGAAAACAAGCTACAAAATGTAACACCTTGGAAAATGCCCTTTAATACTTTTTAATAGCCTTCATTTTCGCTAAATTGATTCATCAACTTGAAATACTTTTTAAGACCCCGCGGACCCCCTGCATCTGTACTTCTACTTGAGTAAAGGATGTGTTACTTTTGCCATCTCTGCTTATGGCCTGTGCAATGAAACTGTCCCTGTACAGTATTACTCTCCATGTGAAGGCAAGGCAGCTCCAATTAATTTATTACGAGCTGTAAACAAAAACAGAATGAACACAGAGAGCGACACAGGTCGATCACAACAACGGAGGACGGAAATACATCCCACACTCTCCTCCTCTCCTCTCCCCTTTCCTCGCCCTGTCCTCCCTCCGGCATCCATCCTCCCACTCACAGACAGAAATAGACCGATGGAGAGCGGGAGGCTCTGCTGGGAGATGACCACTGGACACACACACACACACACACACACATACTGTAATATGCTCCTATAGACACACACTCTGTATATGTGGATGATTCACAGCCGACAGCAGGTTGAATATTTATATGCTTCACACTTTATTAAGTATATCGAGCCTCTCACCTTGATGAAGGGAGGATTTATTACAGGTTGGTTGTTATGGACTGCATTTGTTTTAACCAGGTGTTTCTCATCAGCTGAGTGTGTGTTATAGAGTCCCACACACTGCAGGTGCCATGTTGCAAAGTGTCGAGGTATCTGACTTATACATCTCTCCTTCTATGTGGCAGTGGCAGCAGATATTGTGCTTTCAGGAATATGGGCTCAATCTAAGCATTCAGAATATTGGTAAAAAGGTGCCTCGTAATTATTAGTTGTCACTTCTGTATTTTAATCATGATGATTTTGTCACTTTCAATGTAAAAACCCTGCTCAATGTTTGTTTGTTTAGGCTTGTGGAAGATACAATATGTAGAATCTGTGTTTCTAAAGCATTGGAATATGTGTTTATTACAACTTATTGAATAATGACATTTAAAACGATGCATGAAAACATAATATAATCCAGTTTATGCCTCTATTTGGCAAAAATAAATATGACTTTTGAACATCCAGGGACTGCACGAAACATAGTGACATCACTTCGTAACACTCGCGCTTCTATTGGCTAGCGCTCCAACACATTGTACGTATGGCTAAGGGGCGGGACATCTCTACGTGGTTGACCAATCACAACAGAGCCGGCCAGCTATCGAAACAGAGCAGACTGGGCTCTGGTTTCAGACAGAGGGTGAAAAGACAGCAGTATGAGAACAACATGGAGACATGTCCCAGTAGAGTCACTAGATATAAATATGAACCTGGAAATTAGCATAATATGTCCTCTTTAACAGTTTTGATGACACAACATAGATGTGTGGGGAATAGATACGAAGGGAAAACTGTGATATGAAAAGCTCAGTTCACACATTCTCTCTTACTCTCATAGTTTCAACCAGATAGTAGTTTGGATTATACTCGGTTTGGTTTTCTGCCCTCACCCCAAGACAATGGAAGTGAAAGAAATAAGAAAATGGGGAACACTACTAAATAATTGATCTACTTCTCTTTTCAGAAACTGTGTCCATATCTGTCTGGAAAATCAAGAACACTTTGTCAGCAGGTTTTATGAAAACCTTTTCTCGGAAAGTGTGGTTCCAATCATAATAAAATAACTTGTAATTTAACTGAGCCAAACCTTTTAAAGAGCACGTTTGAGAATCAGGAGTGCTGTCACAGAGTCAGCCTGCCAATCAGATTCAAGATTAGTGCTGACGGCTGCAGACTGACAACATTTGAATTTTGCAAATAATTTCATCTGAGATTTGTATTTCTTTCTCTGACACACACTCGTTTTAACCCTCAACACACACACACACACACACACACACACACACACACACACACACACAAACACACACACACGCCATATATACATCACTTCAGGGGACATTACATTGACTTACATGCATTTCCTAGAGACTTATCCTAACCTTAACCATAACCAACACATGCCTAACCCTAACCAAGTCTTCACCCTAAAATGTATGATCCCCCTTATGCGGACCTCCAATTTGTCCCCATAAGGGAGGCAAGTCCCCACACGTGACTATAGTCGCGTTCACACTGCGGTACTTTTCCCACAAAGGTTCATGCGAACTTAGTTCATGATCGCATTCACACCAAAAAGAGCCGGGTACTACAATTAGTTCATGCAAACCTTTTTACCCCCTGCTAGAGAGCAGGGACTTTCGAGCGGCTCTTTTTTGAGAAAAGAGCTATATTCCTGATTGGCTGGGCGGATTGCAAACCACGCCCCGTAAAACTCCCAAAAAGTATTGTGAAGCCGCCATTTTATTATCCCCGCATTAGCATTATTAGCATTAGCATTAGCCCAGCGCAGAAACGCAGAGAGACTAACTTATGGCAACACAAAATAAAACATGGGAGCGGTGGAGATGAGGAGGTGTCGGCGTTCTGGCGATTTACTCGGAAGGCTTCAGTAGAAGCTGCTGGGACTCCCAGCAGCTTCTACTGCCCAAATCCGGGGACTCCGGGTGGCAGTATACGCCGTGAAGTGGGTTGCGGCCTGCCAGTAAACCCAAAGCAGAAGAAGAAGAAGTGACGTCAGAGGCTTCATTTGCCTAATCCTCCCCCAGGGACTTATTCCGGTGTGAACGCGATCTGTACTCAGTTCATGAGAACTAAAGAGTTCTCATGAACTAAGTTCGCATGAACCTTTGTGGGAAAAGTACCGCAGTGTGAACGCGGCTTATGTAAACAGATGTAGGTCCCCACAAGTGTAGTAATGCTAGTCCACACACACACACACACACACACACACACACACACCCACATACCATGTATACATCACTTCAGAGGACATTACATTGACTTACATGCATTTCCTGGAGACTTATCCTAACCTTAACCATAACCAACACATGCCTAACCCTAACCCTAAACCTAACCTAACCAAGTCTTCACCCTAACATTAATGAATTAATGGGGACCTCCAATTTGTCCCTATAAGGGAGGCGAGTCCCCACACGTGACTGTGTTAACAGATGTAGGTCCCCACAAGTATAGTAATGCTAGGCCACACACACACACACACACACACACACACACACACACACACACACACACATACACACACAAAGCTCTCCTGGTGTCCCAGTGGTCACTGCAGTCAGGAGACTCAACGGGACAGGTTAACAATATGATGCATGGCTCAACTTTGAGAGTGTGTGTGTGTGTGTGTGTGTGTGTGTGTGTGTGTGTGTGTGTGTGTGTGTGTGTGTATTGTAACAGTGATAGATGAACCTGCAACACTGATATAGATAGATTAAATCCCTGCAGCACATATGACCTGTTTCAACTGAAAGGACGTTGCACCTTCAACGTTCCTGCAACATGTTGTACATTTTTAAAAAAACAATTACGAAATGAAACGTACACAGAGGTTGTTATGCGCCTGAAAAATGTGCAATGCTCACACTTATACCATGTATCTGTATGGGGGCTGATACAGATGTTTTAAGTGATATCATTCTCTTGAGAAACACTCAAGTTTGTTTAGCCTTTAGAGACATGCACACACACCTAACACACAACAGCTAAGGGAACACAACACAAAGCACAATAGGGCCTCTTTAAATGAACACATTTTCTCCAAACAAGTCTTCAACATATCGTATTCATCATGTATTGTTCAGATGAATATGTATTCTGAATATTTGACAGTGTATCCATGAACTATGTGATGTATAGGAGACCTTCTCCAGCTGATAAAACAATCTCTGCCCTGACCTTTTCTTTTCTACCCATAAACCAACACCATATATCTGCTATAAAACAATATTCTCCGACATATTGGCTCGAATGGAGATGAATGGAGCGGCGGGAATGTCAACACGTTCACGGAAAACAAAACAGAACTTTGTTTCGGTTTGACAGTGAGACTGTATTTCAGAATTAGAGGTGTTCAGAGTCAATGATGTGTCAGTCAACATCCGATTAAATCACCATCTACATAATTCATCGATCATTAAGTCCGTCGTTTCGCTGTTTCTACAATTGAAAAAGACGTCAGCGAGTGTCGACGTGACACGTTTTCTGTCTCATCCAACTCTCTCTGTCTCTGCCCAGTGATCAGAAACACATGTGGGAAAACACACACACACACACACACACACACACACACACACACACAGAGGAATGTGGAGGCGTGCAGGTCATCTGGAGCTGAACCAGAATCATCTGCAGGGAAACAGTGTTTTCCGTGCAGGGTACAGAGTTCAGACTCAAACTCCTTCACTGCTTCGATGTTCTACCTCCTCTTCATATCTATTCTCATCACGGATACAACAGGAACTGAACGGTGACACTGACCGCAGTGCTTACATTACGTCTTATCTTCTCCAAAACTTGATGCTGAAGGTGAATGTTGGCAGTTTTAAAGATCTCGAACTGGAAAACGGAGAGAAAGCCATGGCGTGTTCCTCCAGCCAGCAGTCGGTCTGTAGCCCTGATAGTTGAGTCCCTTGAGAAAATGAAAGTGTATCATTTGGACAGTCCGAAAGCATATGTCTCCCTTTGGCTTGTTGTGTTTACACTGCTATCTTTTAATTACCTTTGCGAGGCGTCACTGATGAGGTTACATGGCGACACAGCCAACATGGTAAAAGGACTGCATTAGCATTGTCTTCAGTCTCGGAGACACCTCAAACTAAGTGCTTTTACATATACACACACATTCCCGCAGTGTCAGAGGCGGCCATGACAGGTGCACTTGCTCAAGGAAAGTAACATTCACACCCTCACACGTTATCCATCAGTAACAACTTGGGTTAGGTATCTTGACTAAGGACACATCAACACGTGCTCCAGGGACGACCATCTACCTCCCGAGGCTCAGTCTCCCCGAAAAACTGGTAAAAAGCCAAAGTATATGTCGGGAGAATACTGAGTGTATCTTCCAACATGAGAGTAACTGATAACTAAGGTATCCAACTGTAGCTGTGAACATGACGGGATGTGTGATGACCTGGAAGAGCATCAGGACTGCTTGAGGCAGATGATAGCTATGTGATTAACATGATGATTAACATGATGATTCAGCCTCTACGGAGAGAGACATCAAGCATGCTCATTTCTGACTTGGAGCTAATCTGAAGTAGTGTTGTCACGATACCAACATTTTGGTTTTGATACCGATACCAAGTCAAGAATTGCGATTCCGATTATTTTTCGATACTTTTCTTAAAAAAAGGGAAACACGGAATATCGGCTTTAAAATGAGGAATAACAGATGATTTTAGCACTCAGAACAACTAAAGCAGCAGGTAATAATAACAGAAACGCCAAAGAGTCACATCTAATAGAAATATATAAAAGCATTTATTTTAATTGTGTAGAAGTCAGTTTAACATTCTGGCAGCACTGTTGAGCATTTTGAAAAAGTATTTTCATGCCTCTGTGCAAGGCTGAGTCTTTCTATCTTTATAGCCACTCGTGTAAAGTAACTAAGTTCATAAACTCAAGTACTACTTGGGTACAATTTTGAGATACTTGTACTTTATTTAAGTATTTCAATGTTTCTTTTGCTACTTTGTATTTCTTCTCCTCTACAGTTCAGAGGTACATGGTGTACTTTTCCTCCACTACATGTATTAATCCCTTTAGTTACTCTACAGATGTGGATGAATGATGTGAAATATAACCAAGTGTTGAATCAGACTTTAGTTCCACCTGGAGTGAATCCACCAGCTACCTTGCAGTCTACAAAGTACTTCAAACTAGCTGCACCTTCACGAGCTTTGAGAACACTTTCATGATCAATCATTATAAAACATATATATATATATTATTCTGAAATGGACCAATCTGCACAACGACTACTTTACTGTCGCTACTTTAATACTTTTACTTGAGGAACATTTTGAATGCAGTACTTTTACTGTAACAGAGTTTTCCTACACTCTGGTGCTTCTACTTTTACGGTCGCTACTTTAACTATATTTTGATGATAATACTTTTGTACTTTTATTTGAGGAACATTTTGATTGCAGGATTGTTCCTACATTCTGGTACTTCTACTTTAACTCAAGTACAAGACCTGGGTACTTCTACTTTTACTCAAGTACAAGATATATACTTATAACACCTCCGTTTATAGCCTATGAAAAAAACTAATAGAAAACGAAGGCTAAAGCTAACGTTAGCAGATAGTGATGCTAGTTTGCTAGTTAAGTTTGCTCAACGATAATATTGCGACAGAAAAACTTTTCAGTGCACATCACGCTCTGCCGCTCCGACAGGGAGCTCTGCTCTGAACACCTGAACGGCCCGTTCACAGACTTCTGGCGTCTTTTGGGACTTACTCGCCAATCGAATCATGTGCCAGTACAAGCTCTAGCCAATCAAACCGCTGCTTGTTTGTCAGGGGCGGGAGATTCATGTGATTGGTTGTTGGTCGAGCTTCAGACACGCCCAGCTCCAAGCTTTTTTTGAAGCTGTAGTGTGGACGGGCCGTCACTCCCTCTCTTGGATATCAGCGTGTGAAGGACACTGCTCAGGAACTAGTGGATGCTCTGTATGTGATGACTCCTTCCATTCTGGAGAGGATCACAGACACATGGATCCTGAGGTTGAAGCTGAAGCCGGGGATGAGGGAGATTTTTCCAACAGTATAAATGGATATTAGTTTCTGATAATAAAGAACGCAGTTTGTCTTCATATGTCTGTCTGCCTTTGGAGTGTAACATGTGGGACACTTGGCTTATTTGAAGATAACGCAGTCGCACTTTAAATGGTTTGGTTATTAAAAGTACCTGCAGGTTTCTTGCTGTTTGAGATGTATCCTCATGGCTGACTGCACTCTTTGTAAGTGGCTTTAAAACAAATGTAACGTGATGATATAAGGTATGTGCTTTGCAGGGTGTCACAAAGTGTATGCGACCAAATGACTGCGTTTTCTTACCTTGCTTGCATTACTTTTTAAATGTGTACGAGTACAAGTACAGTTACTATTAAACTATATTGAGGAACAGAGGCGTCAGGATGCACTACGGAGCTAGCTGTGAAGATATTTGATATAATCCTAGATGTGTGTTTAAATGGGTTTTTATTCATAACTGAAGAAAAACACATTTGAAAAAGTAGCCGTGTACACGCCGGTGTCTCGCATCCTCGACATACCGTGTCCAGTCTTCATGTTGGGTGTTTGGATGTGATGACCTCATGTGTGTGTGTGTGTGTGTGTGTGTGTGTGTGTGTGTGTGTGTGTGTGTGTGTGTGTGTGTGTTCATTGTTTCGGTCCAACCTGCATCATTAATCAGGAATGTGCGGCTCTGGGTCACAACCGGGGAACGAACTCCGAGTGTGTATCATTTTCTGACCA
>CM070476.1:38828194-38830694 GCA_036324585.1 Champsocephalus esox | reverse complement strand
TTCCTACTGCTGTCGGTCTGTCTTTACCCTGAATCACTTCGCTCCATTTCCACTCAGCATGACACACACACACACACACACACACACACACACACATACACACACACACATACACACACACACACACACATACCATGTATACATCACTTCAGGGGACATTACATTGACTTACATGCATTTCCTGGAGACTTATCCTAACCTTAACCATAACCAACACATGCCTAACCCTAACCCTTACCCTAACCCTAACCCTAACCCTAACCCTAACCCTAAAATTAATGATCCCCATCATGGGGACCTCCAATGTGTCCCCATAAGGGAGGCGAGTCCCCACACGTGACTGTGTAAACATATTTAGGTCCCCACAAGTATAGTAATGCTAGGCCACACACACACACACACACACACACACACACACACACACACCTAATCAGTACCTCTCTTGGAGACGGTGCTGCAGAGTTTAATTCTCTTTCTGTCTCTTTGTGTATGTGTGTGTGTGTGAGTGTGTGTGTGTGTGTGTGTGTGTGTCCGGTGGGGCGTCATGAGATCATGTCTGACGGCTGCTGTTTTATTCATAAGCTCTGCGTCCAAAAACTGCACAGTCACTGATACCAGCCGCAGTAAAACCACCAAACGTCTCATAAACCAGGGAATTAGCAGAGACGACAAATACCAAACACAACGTGAAGAGAAAAGAGCAGCAGAGGGAAGTCTTGTGGTGTGAGGAACAGATTAGATCCCAACATCCAGGAAGAACATGAGTTCTCGTGTTTCTGAAGCAAAGTGGAAAAGAACATTCATCAAAATCTATAATTTATACAGCCTGTCATTCGGAGAAAAGGAAGAAATGGAAGAGAAATGTCAAATGCGGATAAGAAAGGCCACGGAGAAGTGAGGGGGGCATGGATTACAAGCTCTGAGGAGAACTACTTTATCACAGTGAGGTGGACTTCCGTTTCTGCATTAAAACAGGATCCTATTCACACTTTGTCTTCTGGTTTAATCACATTTTCTATTTAAATCCTATTTTCCCAACATGTGTGTGTATTTAATAGTTGTTCAACCTCACACGTCAAATTCCAACCGTGAACGTTCAAAGGATCTCGATCAGAACTACACAGGGACTCCATGAGAAGATCGACAATAATACATCGGGTGTTCACTTTATACTGTTTTCTCCAATATGTCCACACTTTGCTTATAGTTCATTTCAATAAAACCAAGATGGCGACGGGTAGGATGCAAAACGCGAGGCTTCCAAACTGTCGTGAACAAACCAACGGGCGATGAGACCACTTGTTTTATACAGCGGTCTATAAAAGCCAACATATATCAGCTGTGACGTGTAGACGAGACCACCGTGAATTATCTTAGTAATGCTACATGTACAGTGTATGTGTTGTTTTGGAAAGTGATGGCATCCACGATCATTTAAAGAGGATCAACTGAAACTATTTGAACAAAAACAGCCAATGTTGTCTTAGTGAACATGATCACCGTGGAGTTTATAACACTATTGACCAATTTTAAACCCCAAGTTCACTTCATATACGTCAACGTTGCATTCAAACAGAGACTCGGTGCACGGCTACTCCACATGGACTCTTATGAAACGTGCTAACTCAGCAAATTCAAAAGAGGAAATGGACTGTTAATGTTAAGGAGGACGTAGATCCGCTACACACACTTATATTAATTAAAACTGTAAGCTTAACTGTAGAGATATATAATTAGTTCAGCACCTACTCCTGGCCGTACGCTCTGAATCTCTCTGTCTCACCCAGTGCGTCGGGACTTCTCAGAATAACTAATTTTCAATTGACACAGCTAGCACATGAGTAACTGTATGAGAAAGTGACCGTTCGTTGCTCGATCATAAGCAGGGACTTCTTCTCTCGGATGTAGAACAGCATGAAGTGAAAGGAGTTATCCCAGCCTGCAGTGAAACACGGCTCTATAAAGAATTTAGATTCATTAAAAACTAAAACCTGTCCCTCCTTCTCTCCGAGTCTCCCTGAAGGTCAAACGCTCGAAGGCTGCGCTCTATAACGATTACCAATTTCATCAATTCTGCTACAGCGAGGGGGGACGGGGGACGGGTGCGGGGGGCAGCGAGGTCTTTATCATGTAACAGCACAGGGCGGGCAAACACCGATCAGCTGCTTTGAAATAAATAAAAAAGCAGCTGCAGCAGCTTACTGACCTTCTGTCGAACTGAAACAAAGTGAAGAGGATAATTAAGTGCGGGAGATTTATGAGGTGATTTACGAGGAGGTGAAGTCACGCTGAGGGGAAAACTGCAGCACGCTCAGAAAGAAGGGACGGCAAGCACAACACGGCGCTGCAGAGAAAAAGACATTCATTTCAATAAAGGAGGGAGTTAAGGCGGTTAGAGAATGCAGCACACGCCGCACGAATGTAAACCAGAAGAAACTTTTAAAGAAAGTGGACCTGACGTTAAGCTGCAGACTCATCGTGGGTCTGCCGTTACATTATG
>CM070476.1:38750694-38825694 GCA_036324585.1 Champsocephalus esox | reverse complement strand
AGAAACACCTCTCAGTATCACCGTCTCTAACTATGAGCGCTTAAATGTACATTATTAGATAAACATCTAAGACTCAAACTAACAGTTGTTTTTAATAACATGACTTTGTACACGTATACTAAGCTTTAGTAAATATTGGCCTCTAAGAAATTAAGTGCAACAGGGTTTAATGTACTTCACACATTTTTATTATTTTTCAATCTATTTTTTAAAAATTAACAAAAAATCTCTTTTGCAAATAACTCATTCGTTCTGCTTCACCATAAACGGTCCACTGGCTTCCCGCGGGATAAAATAAAATCTGCTCCATATGTCCCCGTCCTTTTAAAATAATGCCATACTTTTTATATCTTCCGACCGCTCACTGCTTTATTGTGTTTCAAGCCTTACTGCCAACATATTGATGTGCTTGTATTTTCTTTACGTGACATTGAACTCGTCAATCGGACCGAGAGCCTTTCAATTATGGAAAGAACGTCATGTCCATGAGAGAAGTGATTCATCTCAAACATTATACATTTTATCTATCATACTTCCATCAACATCCTCTCCGCTGGCTGCTCGATAGCAGTCCCTATGCGAATCGAGAACATCGGCCACGAAGACTATTTTTCAGTCTTGAGACCAATCAGCAGTGCGAGCAGATGCGCACACCATGCTCAGGCTGATAGATGTCTTCGACATTCACTATCACAGAGTATAGTACAGTCGTAGTCCTGAGCTAGTCCCTCCTGACATCGTAGCTGACTCAGAGTATATCAACTTCGAGTCAACGCGCATCACATAAATCGTAATGTTCACTCAGGCAACCACTCATAGCTCACTCTAGCTGGCCACATATCTATGCACTGTATTAGTCGCTCAGATAAATCTCGAACCCACCTAACATCATTACAAATGTCACGTCTCGCTCGACAACGCAGTAGATGTGTCATGAAATCGAGATCTAGTATTTGATCGATATCCCTCAGAACTACACACACTACTCACACACCCACCCGACTCTATAAACCTCACAACTGCAGTATTGATTAGAGAAGGGGAGGGTAAAACCCCCAAAAGTCTGACACACACACACACACACACACACACACACACACAACTCCCCTTCTGTTAATCCCTGTTCTGACACAACAATCGGCCGTCATTCAGACCACACACTCAAACGTCAATATAGGAAAGCATCAATAAAGCAAACATCAAGGATCGCTGTTACACATAATTACAGCCTTCATTACAGAACCTATCACACCGCAGACGTTAGAGATCCTGAGAGGTGGTTCACGGCCCTGTTGTTAACTTTTTATTTCTGCAGGGATCCAGAACGGGATCAGAATAAAATAAAATACACTTTATTAATCCCCGTAGGGAAATTCAGGAGTCAGATCCGCAAAAGCAATAAGAGTGGAATGTAGGGGTTTGAGTTCAAGCGAGGATGATATGAATAGAAATGCTCGTAACTGTATTAATAAAATAGCAAGAATAGGTACAGCAGGAGTTATGACTTCATGTGTCAGCGTAATGACTGAGAAGGGTTCATCTGGGGTCTTTGGATTAGGGGGCAAAAGGAAGAAAATAGGGTCCCAACATTAGTTTTATTGAATATATTTGTAAGAAATCTCTTTCCGTGAGACTGAAAGAAGTGTATCAACGTGTTAATGCTACGTTCGGGGTTTGAGGTTAACATGATGTTTGCTTTCGAAATGAACCGTTAATTAAATTGTATTTGTATGGTAGGCCTATTGTTCGCACAAGACAAGTATTTAGCCTTAGTCTTATTCCCTGACCAAAAAACGGTATTAAGATACCTTCAGATGCAACCAGAGAAACATTAGATTAAAGACGTCTGGTATCCATTTTAATGAAATGTCTACTAAGAGAAGTGAAGCATCCTGCAAAGTGAACCCTGCTCTCTCCCCATTGGCTCACATCCGTGGTGTTTATAGCTCTTACTTAAATGGTTTACGATGTATTTGTGATATAACTTTTATGAAATGAAAATTATTTTTGTACAGCCTGCAGAGTGTATGAGTTGTTTGTGTGTGTGTGTGCGTGTGAGTGTGTTAATATTTGAAGAGTCTGGGTCAGAGAATGTTTACATTCCAGCTGCTGCAAAGTACCATCAACCTTATTTACCCTCCGGTGTGTGTGTGTGTGTGTGTGTGTGTGTGTGTGTGTGTGTGTGTGTGTGTGTGTGTGTGTGTGTGCGTATGTGTGTGAGTGTGTGTGTGAGTGTGTGTGTGTGTGTGTGTGTGTGTGTGTGTGTGTGTGTGTGTGTGTGTGTGTGGGTGAGTGTGTGGGTGTGATGGATGGTGAGAACCCAGTGACCAAATCGTTATAGTTGCAGTAAACATAGAGCCCACCGTCAAAAACCACACACGGCCAACACACACACACACACACACACACACACACACACACCATCAATACACTCAGCTGTAATACTTTTGAAGAGTCAGAAAGTCGTACATGTGTTTAGTTCAATAGTCTTGCTCTGTTAAATATACACCGATGTGTTCAGACTGAACCTCTTGTTTTATGAAGCTTGACCGGATGAATCTCTGAGCTGCCATTTGTATGCATTCAAAGCATCTGCAAGTAAACTCCTGTATGTGTTCACGAAGCTTTTAAAACGCTGCTACTTATTCTGAGCGATGTGGTGTACTTATTCATCTTTATTTTATGTTTGCTCTGTTTTTAATATATCGGCGAACTATTGTTTGGTCTGCCTTTGCATCTGCTACGTCATGTTCGCTGTAATGCTGAATGTCCCCGCTGAGGGGCTAATACAGGATTTCTGATTATATGTACACTTGGAAATACATTGTGTTTTTCCCCTAGCTCTATGTTTTATCATCATCGAGTGACGTTCAGGAAATGTGTGGAGGAGTGAGACATCGTCAAGTGTTCTCATTTATTGTTACATATTTGAATGTCGTTACGAAAATGCAGATGAAGGAGTTTCACGTTTCTTTAAAGATGTGTTTGGGGGTCAGTCTACATCTTTGGTCCAGACCGAAATATCTCACGAACTATAGGATGGATTGCCATTAGGATGTTGGCAAAGAGTCCCTTCTTCAGAACCGGAGGAACCCATTGGTGCTTTCCATCTGACGCCATAGTGTTTCTGTTTCATCCTCAGGGGAACATGAATGTCTGCACTAAATGTCAGGATAATAATTTGATGAATCGTTTATTCGTACAGAAAATTCACTGGGAGTTGTGTACTGTATTAAAAATGACAAACAGGCTTTTTTCCAAGCACATATCCTAAATATTCACTCGTTTGAACTTCTAAAATGAGAGGACTTGTGACCTGGGAAAGTAGGCTTATTGATGTTGGTTTGATTCAACCAATTTACAATTATAGATGAATCGAGATAATAGTCTGATTATTGACTGTTTTGAGGTTTTACTCTGGACTACAATTGTGTACTTGATGGAAATGTACACTAACAGATTCAACAAGATGAATCATGAATTACTAAGCTAAATGTATCCAGACGCATCGAGCAGATGTTGAGATATTTAACTAGATATGTCGAATTCTTCCCCCGCTGTTTATTGGATCACCAAAGTGATTATGATTCTGGGTAAAATGTCTCGGCAGTCCATCGAAAAGTTGATGAAATGTTTCACTCTGAACGAAAGTGTTGGAGTGTGTTTTATTAATTACCATGCTGCTGTAATAAAGCAATATATCAATGGTCCAATCTAATCTAATCTAATATTAAACTGCAACCTTGGGGACTGAAAAGGGATTTAATACAGAAGTCCCTTAACCTGCATCCTCTCTGATGGCCAGCAGGGGGCGATTCCTCGGGTTGCAAAAGGAAGTCCGATAATGACCCTGCTTCTCACCTGATTGATTAGCCCTTAAAACAATTTACTGGTGATGTTATGGACTTGACTTCTAGTTTCCAGTTCTACTCAATGCAGTATGAAGTTAATTTAGCAAATGATGGCCTCATTTAGAGTTCAATAGATAATTAAGCGGGGTTTAGTTTTGGGTTGGCTACCATGCGGGTTGGGTTTGAGTTCTCTTTTAGTTTTACAACTAAATGTTGAATGCTGTACTTTGTTCCTCACTCTCGTCTCACTTCTGGCTGCAAAAGGAAGTCCGATTGTTACTGCCTCTTACTTGATTTATTATCCCCGTAAATATTTTCCTAATGACTTTATGGACTCCCACTCTTGTTTCAAGTCTCCTCTTATGGAGCACGGTGTTCATTTGATCAAACATGGTCACATTAGGAATACAATACACTATAACGCTTGTGATTGACAGGTCTTTGGATGTTGTCCCTGTTTCCATCTTACAAGTTAAACCCTTCTGCAGTGTGTTTCTAGTGAGTACAGTTCACATATGTATTGCCAAATAAATCTTGTTCATGACTTCATGATTCGTGTGACTTCTGGTTGCAAAAAAACAAGATGGATACCGCCAAAACACCAAACTCAAGGCTTCAAAGCAGTAATCCACAAAGGGCAATTCATCGTGTTTTAATCGCAATTTTGGCTTGCAATGATTATGAAAACAACATAATCGAAATAAAACGATTATTATTATTATTTATTTTGTATTGGTTTTTCAGTTGAATTACATTTAAAGTTCAGGGTAATCAACTGTTAAAAACACTGTTACATTTTTTTTCAACAAATGGATGTTTTCCAAGTACATTTTTGCCATAATCGAGCAGCCCTAAATCCACATACCAAGTCAAGGCTACTAAGTCCACTTCTTATAAACAGCTGTTGAGCTTCCACACGTATCTTCTCACAACCTGATGCACCTTTTGAGAAAGAGGTGTGTTGGGGCGGTTAAGACATAAGTGTTTAACTTCTTTGTTTCTTGTCACGACTCAGTTCCTCCTGCCTGTATCTTCTGAAATGTCTGCAAATTAAAGTCCAAAAACGAATCCAATTTGTATACAGTTTACAAGAGAGCTTAACTCCAATACCCTCTGGACCATTTTTAAATAAATACGACTCCCCCATGACTACTTACAAATCTGATTTTCTTTCTAAACCTCTTACATTCTGGTTTCCTTTAGAGCCTCTCACAAGTGTTATTACTCTCCACCTGCTTTTGTTTTTATAATTTCCATGTGTTCTCTTTACTGTATGCTCTCTGTCCCCGTGAAGCTTTTGTTAGGAAAACATGAAACCTAGAAAATATTATTGTAGTAAAAACAGAGCTGGGTGGAACAGCATACCTCCCTTCCCTTTCCTTCCCTCCCTTCATTCATCCTCCCTTCTTTCTTTCTCTCTCTCCTGACTGACCTCAGTGTTGCACAGCTAAAACACACTCCCACGTGTTCTGCAAGCAGGAAGCAATAAACACACACACATATACACACATACACACACACACACACACACACACACACACACACACACACTTGTACAGTTAAAGCTGCACGTGAAACACAGTGTGGCAAACAACTGTGACAAGTGTGAGTACAACATGGCTTCAGAGCTAATGCAAGGAGCACATCAGCAAATTGGAGCAACACAAACACACACACACACACACACACGCACACACACACAGTAACAAAGCTGCTCTGACCAACAGAAACTGACACACAGTGAAGTAGAGCAGAACTGAAGTCTCTCTCTCTCTCACACACACACACACACACACACACACACACACACACACACACACACACACACACACACACACACTTTTCAAATCAGTCCATAAGTGATGACCTCAGAGCAGAAGCAGCAGAGAACTTCTTGCATGCTTTTCTTTTTGTCAAAGGGAGTAGAAAGTACCTCCTGCTGTGTGTCCTCCCTCAGGACCTCCTGGCTGTCAGCAGGTGTTTCCCTCTTTGGACCCCGATGTGCAGGAAGAGGAAGAGGAAGAAGAAGAAGAGGATGAAGGGCTCGGTCACATCACCTCCATTAAACTGTTGCTCCTTTTAGCCAATACACTCACTCTGACACTGTCTTCCTGTCTGTCTGGAGAGGAAGAGTTTGTAGCCTGAAGGGGGAGGAAGAAGAAGAAGAGAAAAGGTTTCATTCGGCTTCTTTTCCCTCCGCTGTGACTTTACAAACACCCCTCCCTCCCTTTCTCTCTATCTGGATCTAACGGCGTCCCAGAGTGCCTTGCTGCAGCCGCCGAGCCGCCGCTGGTAAAACCATCTGTTGCAACACGTCTGCCTGCTGCCTCTCCACTTTCACTCTCCCTGTACTCTCTGCCTCCCCCCTCCCTCTTTCCCTCTCTCTCTCTCTCTCTCTCTCTCTCTCTCTCTCTCTCTCTCTCTCTCTCTCTCTCTCTCTCCTCTCTCTCTCTCTCTCTCTCTCTCTCTCTCTCTCTGCCCCTTCGCTCTCAGGGAGAGGTAGAGGGAGGGGCCTGGTGCTCGCTGGGAACCAATGAGGAGCCTCAGATATCCCTGTTGCCTGACTGGAAGGGGAGGAACCAGCAGCGGACAGGACAACATGAAATAAATACAGCGGGAGGGGAGGTGGAGAGGGTAGGGAAGGCAGAAAGAAAGACACACACACACACATACACACACACGCACACAAACTACGTTGCCTAAAGTATGCAGACAGACAGTTCCTCGCAGTATAGCCTGAGTTTATTTACCGCAACAGATGGACTAAATGTGACATTCTTCACTAATTTCCACATAAAGGACTTTTTATTCATGAGAAATAAGTTGTGTGTGTTCCCTGGGGACTGGAGGAACGGTTATAAATTGTGAGAATATACTGTCATCAAAGTTCAAAAACGTCTTCAGAGAGTTTGAATAACATGCAAATGTCCGGGAAAGAGATGGGGCCGAATTGAATCATGCTTTCGGGGTAGGTTTTAGGGAGTTTGACATATAATAGTGAGTCAAATGGAACAAGCCCATAATCCATCTCTTGTGAGCCTTGACATGATCATGTATGAACATGTTTTGAAGTAGCCTTACTATAAGCTTGGTGGTGATTGTCATTGATTTATGTTCCTGCAGAACAATTAAGCATATTACTTACGACAGCAATAGTGTCTACATGTGCAACAGCAGAGCAAGAAACACAAATCTGCACCACGTGCAAAGCTGAGGTAATTAAGGAATATTGCTTATAGACAGGTATTGACTCTGAAGATAAAGTAGGGCGCAGTCACTTTAATAATCAGCTCCGGCAGAGAGCAGAGTGAGTAACGCTCACTCATTCTTGCTGAGCTGTTGTTTCTGTGTCTCTATGTCAGCGTGAGGTTTGCTCAGCTAGCTAGAATCTGCACATTTCAGGAAAGTGAAATCTGCACATTGTTCAGTAAACTATTGCTCCCCACATCTCATAAAAAACACCAACACTGAGTCACATGAAGTCAAGACAGTCCCAACACCTGCTGCACATCTTAGTAGAACACCAGGCTGGATATGAGGGTTATCAGTTTTCCTCTCTGACTAAAATACAGTTTCTAAGATGAATATACATCTTTTCTTTTACCTAAAAATGTGTGTTGAAGATAATATGCTCATAATCAGATTCATATTAATTATGTGTCTCTACTTTAAAGAGTCCTCTCCTGCTGATGTTCAGGTGTATATCAGTATGTAGTGTCTCTACTTTAAAGAGTCCTCTCCTGCTGATGTTCAGGTGTATATCAGTATGTAGTGTCTCTACTTTAAAGAGTGCTCTCCTGCTGATGTTCAGGTGTATATCAGTATGTAGTGTCTCTACAGTACTTTAAAGAGTCCTATCCTGCTGATGTTCAGGTGTATATCAGTATGTAGTGTCTCTACTTTAAAGAGTCCTCTCCTGCTGATGTTCAGGTGTATATCAGTATGTAGTGTCTCTACTTTAAAGAGTCCTCTCCTGCTGATGCTCAGGTGTATATCAGTATGTAGTGTCTCTACTGGTGTCTCCATGCTTTAATGTTCAAAAGGCTCTTTATTTTTCTCATACTGCCTGTACTGCAGCACCTCTTTTCACCCTCTGTCTGAAACCAGAGCCCAGTCTGCTCTGATTGGTTAGCTGGCCGGCTCTGTTGTGATTAGGCGCTTTCACACCGCAGTACTTTTCCCACTTTAGTTCCGATATAGTTCCGAAATGTTGCGTTCACACCAAAACAAATCCGGAATTAAAATTAGTTAATGAGAACCTTTTTACCCCCTTTTCCGTCCCTGCTAGAGAGCAGGGACTTTCGTGGGAGAAAAAGGTTCCTATGTCTGATTGGCTGGGCGGATTGCAAACCACGCCCCGTAGAACTCCCAAACATTTTTGTGAAGCCGCCATTTTATTATCCTCGCATTAGCATTATTAGCATTAGCATTAGCCCAGCGCAGAAACGGAGAGAGACTAACTTATGGCAACACATAATAAAACATAAGAGCGGTGGTGATGAGGAGGTGTCGGCGTTCTGGCGAATTTACTCGGAAGGCTTCAGTAGAAGCTGCTGGGAGTCCAGAACTAAAGAGTTCTCATGAACTAAGTTCTGATGAACCTTTGTGGGAAAAGTACTGCGGTGTGAAAGCGCATATTGGTTAACTGCTTTGAGATGTCACGCCCCTTAACCTATCACGTACAATCTGTTGGAGCGCAAGCCAATAAAAGTGAAAGTGTTACATAGTGATGTCATTATGTTACGGAAGTCAACAAAGGAGTCAAATAGAGACGTTTCAGACAGGATGATAGAGTGTGTTGTATAGAGATTCCCTCTGAAGGAAACTTTGGGATTTCAGCCTTTGCAGACCATTTACATGCACACAAACCTATAAAAACACACTACAGGAAAGGAAAAGGACTTCTTTAAATCATTTTTACGGATCAAAATATTGACTAGAGACAGACGGTAAGAACTGAGACTGCCTGGAGGAGCAGAGATATACAGTTGTATGTCATCTGCAAAATAGTATTGCTTTTAAAGGAGGATATAAATAAATACAAATTTAAATAAGCTTTTTACAACTAACAATGAACGTTAAGTGGGAATGAATTAAATACACACAGCCAGAGAGTGGAAGCTTTTAAAGCAGCACATTGATGATTACAGTTACATCATGTTTGTGTAACTACATACTGTACTTCTGACCATGTAGTTTAAGAAAGAATTTGAAGTGAGAGAGGAAGAGCGGGAGCAAGAGGAGGGGGAAGAGATGGAGAGAAAACAGAGAGGAAGGGAGGGGGGGTGAAGGAGCGCACATTGTAATGGAGCTGTTGGCAGAGCTCCTGGCTGTTCATGGGTATTCATGTAGCTGGTGGCTTCAGTTAAATGGAGCGAACAGAGAGAGAGGGAGATGAGAGGGAGGGGGGAGACAGGGGAGGGGGGGTGCTGAGTTTCAGCCGAACAAGAAGTCTGCTTATGCCCTTTCCGATGAACACCATGCAAACACACACAGACAAGTTAAACGGGGGAATCAGGATTCCTCGAGCCAAAATGGAGGGACTCTCTGTCGGTACTTCAATTTTCTCGACAACCGTTCTTCGGACCGACTGAACACTTGGCGGGTTTATTGCTGAGGAAGTGCGCTGTCAATGAGATCTACTGGATATATTTATCAGTAGGGTATTATGTACTTTGTGTATTTAAAAGAGACCCCTTTTAACTGTTACACTGCCAAACAGCTCAGCCCTCCTCTATTGCTGTTTACAGTATACATAAGACAGAGAGTTACAGGACAGGTGTATGAGTAATTCTCTTGACAAGCATTCATCCCATTGACCTCACACTTGGCGGGTGTTTTGCTGAGGACCAAAGCAAGTGCAGTGTTGAGTGTGACGTTGTTTGGATGAGCAATTTTGTATAAAGCAGCCAAAGAAATACCAGAGGGAAATGAATCAGTCCTTTATAAAAAGGCACACATTGAACGGGCACTAGTTATATTACAAAAGACCAATTGTAAAAGTGTTTCCAAATGGCTCTACATGTCAAAAAGGCTTACAAGATTTGCTGGTAGAATCTGCCTGGGAATTCCCTTACAGTACAGACTAAGAACCGCAAATAGGCACACAAAAACACATAAAAGAAGACTGTTAACATTCATTTCATTTCATTTCAAACCTTTATTTATACAGATGAATCCCATTGAGATCATTGATCTCTTTTCTAAGGGAGAACTGCTCAAGTAGTTCCACATGAAACATAAAAACATAAATAGAACAACAAAAGGACATCATCCAGCATCATTTACAAAAGTATCCACATAAACAGGTACCAATAGCTTCCGATTGAGTAGCATCCAACCGAGCTTTAAAAACATTTAGTGGAACCAGATTGTTCAGTTTCCATTTAATTTGCAGACTAGCAAACTATGAATAAACAAGGCTCTCTAAAACATGTTGCAATCAGCCTTAAGATCAATCTATCTTCCAACATACCACAAATGTGTAAGAACAAGGACACATTTGCAATAGCTGCGACCTTGAAGTTGCACGCATTCTGCCTAATCTTGAGATCTTTAACACATCTTGAAATCAAAGATCTGTTTTTCTTAATGGTTGTAAAGAAAAATCATCGTTGATCAAGCTGACGTGCTGGTCAGTCTTTCAGTAATGATGGTCTGATAGAGTTTTCAGATCCATCTCGGGTGACTATAAACTCGCCTTTTACTTAACTGCGAGCGTTTCTGCAGGACGTCAGCTGATCACACTTCATTCACACTGACTGTGTTTTCCAGCTCCGTCTTCCTTCTCCTTCCTGTAAACACGCTGCTGTTTCACGTCCCTGACTGAATTGAGTCTCAACTTCAAAATATTTCAACTTTTAGCTACGCAATCTGAACTGCTTTAAACACCTCGGAACAGGGCCGGCTCTAGAACAAATCGAATGGGGGGGGCAATCATTTACCAAGGGGGGGGGGCACACACTGCCGTCAACAACCAACACACACACACCAACGCAACTTCAATTAAAAAAAACATGCTGTAGAGTCTATTGTCTTTCACACAGGGGTGTAGTTCTATTTTATAGCGCACCATGACTTGTGTGGGGGAAACTTCTGTGTAGCAATGCAGTGGGAGTCACCGACTCATGAAGGAGACACGGGAAGCGCAGGAGCTTTGATGTCAAACACTGATGGTTTATTTGGAGCTTCGGCCGGAGGATTCACATCACAAGTCCAAGAGCCAGAGGTTCTGACTTCACGGGAGAGTTGCAACGTCAATTCTGGAGCGCCTCTCTCTCGTTAGCCCATTTCACTGGTTTCGCAGAGAGTAATCAACATATTTCAGAAGATAGCCTAAACAGTTGGGAACACTGAGTCACTTGCGTCTGACACTTATGGCCTCGAAGATTTCACAACTTGGAGTCCACAAACACAGAGAAGGAAGTGTCCCAGTGCACCCACAACAATAGACCATCTGTGACCTAGGGTTGCCCGGTCACAGAATGGGAACAACAACATTATGGCTGAAGCAGCCTCTCTCCTTAAAGGAGATAACAGACGTCACGGTTGGTCATGCACGTCATATCTAGGAGTCTAGGACAATTATTTCCCTAACAACTTGTGCATGCATGCACGGTTGTGGCACGACCACCAAAGCAGAAACATATGGACATAGGCCACCTTATAAAAAGTGTGAAAATGTATTTAGTATCCTATCCATGTGAACATGTTTTAGGTGGGGGTGGACCTAACCTCCTCTAGGAGGGTCTGGGGGCATGCTCCCCCAGGAAGATTATTTTAAAAATATTGAAGTTAAATGCATCAATCTGGTGCACTTTGAGAGCAACATTAGGAGCTCTATGGATAGCCTACATCTCTCAGCACCCATATGAAACAGAACTGTAAACAGATTTACTTTTTCTTTATGGATATTTGACTAATCTCTCCCCCTTTAAACTGTATTCTTGTGTTACTGTCCTATAGTATTTCATACCCGTTTTTCATTTATTCTCTTATTTTTTAATAACTATAATGATCATATAAAGGTGTTCCTCGTAAATACTTGTTTACATAAATGGTGACCAAACCGTTTGAGACCCACTGAGATAACTTACACTAAAGTGAACTATCTAAACACTGAGAGAGTCCTTACCTCTGGCTGAGGTTATACGATCCTCTCAGTCTGACAGGAGAGGACTCTCCTCCACCTTGGTGTAGAAACAGCCCTTTATATCCGTTAGCATAGCTAGCTAACCAGATGCTAACAACAACATTCCAAATTACCGCTCGCGCACTCACAAAATGCGCTCGTGCCACACACACACAGAGCCGAGCTTGAATGAAACACAGAGACCCAGAAGTAGGCTACTTGTACTGTACTGCATATCATATTATTTTCGATGGCTTTACTGTATAATCAGTTTAACAGATCGCCACTGGGCTTTCATCTAAATACACAGCCACGTAATGATAACAAAACAAAGGTCGGGGGTCATTGGTCAAGCAACACACCAATCAGAGAGCAGCAGTGAGCACACCTCAGGCTGTGTTTTATATTTGTATTCTTTATTTCTGATGTATTTCACACAAAAAACCTTTAGTGGAAACATTTTCACTTATATGATTAAAAAAAATAAAAATAAACGGCAAAGTGGTAAGGCTTGCCCACCCTGCGTTGGGAGGGCACAGTGACTCATTTGGGGGGGGCATGGCCCGCAAATGGCCCGCAAATGACCCCCCATGACGCCGACCCTGAGCTTCATCAGACATGATCTGTTTACTGCAAGCAGAGAAACATAGAGAAGGAAACCTTAAAACTAACGAGGCATATGTGTTTAAACTAGGTCTATAGTGGATTCTTCTCAATATACCAAGCCTATCATCTGATATTCAGCAATAACAAATTCAGCATTTGCTTGGAAGTGGTTTGAATCAAGAAGTTAAAACAGGACATTGCTTTCTCACAGATGATAAATAATAATGTCTTGCTTTCTGACAACTTGTATAGGAAGAAGAAATAAGAAGACTCCCAAACTTTTTAAGAACTTAGAAACTCTCACAGTTAACAATCTTTTCCACAAGCTTGCTGTGTCTCGTTAGAGCAGTGGTTCTCAAAGTGGTGGGCGTGTGTTGCAGTCGAAAATTCCACTGTAGCCCTAAATGTTTGAGCACCCTCTATGAAACGTCAAGCTACCCCACAGCACCCCAAAATAAATATCTGGCGCCGCCACTGAGCCTGACTTGTGTTGGGGGGGGCCCGACTTTTTTTCTCCAAAGGGGGGGCCTGACAGAAAAAGTTTGAGAACCACTGCGTTAGAATGATTCATAAGAACGTATAGAAACTTTGATTTGTGGTTTTATGTGGAGGATTATGTGCCAGACTATTTCTTGGCAAGCGCTGTACCGGTCTCTCCTGGTTGCCTCGCAACTACAGTGAGACAAAGACTCCAGGAAGAGGCATGCCGCTGTTTCTTATAATTTCATATAATACGAAAACATAACATAATCACTGAGCTCCAGGAGGTGATGGCAGACTAACAGTTTCATCCTGCTTACAGTCTGTATAAGCTAGGCTAAACATCTGACTCTATACAATCTTTCTTTGCCTTATTATAAATTGCAAACGTTTTTTAGACAGTTATGGGGCAGGAACCAACTCTATAAATGTTCCTTATAATCTTTTAAAACACACGTTGTGCACTTATTGTCACGTTAGCAAACGAGCTAGCTAACTGACAGCTAGATCTGGTCAGTCAGAAAATAATTAGCCTTCCCATGTGGCAAAACATCTTTAAAAAATCTAAACCAAGTCTAATTGCCATAACTTAACACTTCCAGGTGAACTACGACCTGGACACACACTTTACTGGCTAGCTAGCTTGCTAGCAGTAAGCTATCAGCTACAGTCGCTCACTTCAGCGCAGCAGGTATAGACGAATGATCTTGTTTCTATTCTCTGATCATGTTTGGATGTTTGGATGATCTTTGCTCCGACACTTTGTGGTCTGACCAGGTCTTACTTGTTTGTTTTAGGGTTTACTTTAGAATTATGTTTAGGTTACGGTTAGTGGAATGTACCGTTAATGAGGGTCTCTACAAGGAGCCAATACAAGAACTAACCTATGTGTGTGTGTGTGTGTGCGTGTGTGTGTGTGTGTGTGTGTGCGTGTGTGTGTGCGTGTGTGTGTGTGTGTGTGTGTGTGTGCGCAGCTAAGACCAACACGACAGTATAGAGGAATGGTGCCATCTGGAAATATGCCCAAGTGACTGAACACACACACACACACACACACACACACACACACACACACACACACACCTTCTGGGTCTTTGAGCAGTAAAGCATCCTGGGAAAGCAGTTGTCCAGCTGCTGCAGCCTCGAGGCATTCACAGAAAAGAAAAAACATTGCACATTAAATCAACGACAGACTTACGGTTATTTACTCAGCAGTCTGTTTTCTCTATAAGTCAGCTCTTCCGTCAACTGCAGTGATTCTCGAATGAATCACAGCAACAAGCCTGCCTGTAGGAGCCGATAGCCTTTACAGACGAATGGAAGAACTCATCCAAGAAAACACACCAGGCCCGAGTGATGGTCCATTCAACACTTCTACTTAATGAAAAGGCATTTTGGACAACTACTGGACAAATTGTTCTCGAATACGAAATACAATCAGAACAATTGTAAGGAATTGCATTCGATGGTACCAGAGTACTTGGTTGAGTAGCCACTAAGTGTACGAGTATACAGTATGCCACAAATATGTTTGGCCAAACACAGTTGGAGGAAACATAACTACTGCCTGGATGTGAAGTCTTTCAGTCATATTCTCAGAAATTGATGCAACGCCAGTGCAAGATGCAATAAGCCAAATGAATGGCAGACTGAACAAATCAGAAACACAATAAAGAAAGAGTCTAGAAATCTCCACTGAACCATGTTTAGCAGTAAAAGAATCAAGAAAGATATTTCTAGTGTCGTCCAGGGAACAATTAATCCCTTGCTCTATTGTGGATATATTAATAGTGGGAAGTATGTGAACAATGCTTGCATCACAGCTGCTCGCCTATAAGAAGTACATACATATCCCAATGCATTGAAGTCATAGAGATTGGGGTGGACATACTGTACGAGCTCTGGACGTGGAAAGGGTCTAAGCTTTTTTTTAGGTTGGGGTGCAAAATCACTTGGTTGATAAAGTCAGTCAGTCTTCTGTCCCAGTACTAATGCTTGAGCTGTCAAATAAAAGATGTTCACACCCCTAAAAGATGTATTAGCTTACTACTGTATACATTAACTTTTAAGACGGTAGTCCGAAAATTACGAGAACATTTGTTAATGACAACAAAACTAAAGCATCAGTCTTTACTGGTCTGATGAGTGGCTTCCAAACATTTCACAAAAACAGTCCACTTGACCTCCTCTTGATATACAACCACTATGATTTAGATTTGGTACATTTTATGGACATAGACTACTTGGTTAAGTTCGAGGGAAGATCCTGATATGGTTTAAAATAACATCTTTCAGTTCATTGTCAACGCAAAGGAACAAAGGATGTGGGCACTTATTATCTTCTTTTTCTCTTTTCAAAGATTCAAGGATCAGTTATTGTCATTCTTTAACAACAGGTTGCATAACGAAATGCCCTTCTAGCATTTTCCATTTATGCAACACAAAAAAAACACGACAAAATAAAACGGAACAAAAACCATGGAGCTATCCTGAAGTTAATTTTCGAAACTTGCATCAGGACTAATCTAACAGCAGCAACAAACACGAAGGTAAGATTCTCTAAACAGGGGAAACAATGTCCATACACTTTGACAATTGAGCTCCAAGCATCACTGAGGGAAATCACAAAGTCAGACAACGTAGTCCTGTCTTTAATATTCCCTCTAGATCAGTGGTCACCAACCGTTTTAAGCCCAAGATCACCGACCTCGGCCTAGGTGAAAGGCGAGATCTACCTATTGCAGAATTGAGTGAAAAAGACGTCCCACGCAGTGCTTCCAATTTGAGGCCTTTTATAGGCTAATTGCATCTGAATTACTGTTACAATGAAGGCTCCATAATCAGCTCACGGCATATAGGCAGGGGCAAAGTGCTATTTTTTATGAGTGGGGAGCGGACCTCACCTCCTCTAGGGCGGTCCTCACCTCCTTTAGGGGGGTCTGGGGGGGTCCGAATCAGTCAGTATCTGGTGTGAGGGGTAGGATTAGGGTTAGGGTAATGTTGTGAATCGAGTGGCCTGTGTTCATCGTCCATAACATACGCCTGCCCATACCATAATCCCACCACCACCATGGGCCACTCAATTCACAACATTACCCTACCCCTAACCCTACCCCTACCCCTCACACCAGATACTGACTGGTTTTCTGACCCCCCCAGACCCCCCCAATAAAGCAAAAATGCACGTTTCAGAGTGGCCTTTTATTGTGGCCAGCGTAATCTGCTTTCCCCTCTAGAGACACTTTCTCTGCTGTCCCCTCTAGAGACACTTTCTCTGCTTTCCCCTCTGGAGACACTTTCTCTGCTTTCCCCTCTGGAGACAATTTCTCTGCTTTCCCCTCTAGAGACACTTTCTCTACTTTCCCCTCTGGAGACACTTTCTCTACTTTCCCCTCTGGAGACCCTTTCTCTACTTTCCCCTCTGGAGACACTTTCTCTGCTTTCCCCTCTGGAGACACTTTCTCTGCTTTCCCCTCTGGAGACACTTTCTCTGCTTTCCACTCTAGAGACACTTTCTCTACTTTCCCCTCTGGAGACACTTTCTCTACTTTCCCCTCTGGAGACACTTTCTCTGCTTTCCCCTCTGGAGAAACTTTCTCTGCTTTCCCCTCTGGAGACACTTTCTCTACTTTCCCCTCTGGAGACACTTTCTCTGCTTTCCCCTCTGGAGACACTTTCTCTACTTTCCCCTCTGGAGACACTTTCTCTGCTGTCCCCTCTAGAGACACTTTCTCTGCTTTCCCCTCTGGAGACACTTTCTCTACTTTCCCCTCCGGAGACACTTTCTCTGCTTTCCCCTCTGGAGACACTTTCTCTGCTGTCCCCTCTGGAGACACTTTCTCTACTTTCCCCTCTGGAGACACTTTCTCTACTTTCCCCTCTGGAGACACTTTCTCTGCTGTCCCCTCTGGAGACACTTTCTCTACTTTCCCCTCTAGAGACACTTTCTCTGCTTTCCCCTCTGGAGACACTTTCTCTGCTGTCCCCTCTAGAGACACTTTCTCTACTTTCCCCTCTAGAGACACTTTCTCTACTTTCCCCTCTGGAGACACTTTCTCTGATGTCCCCTCTAGAGACACTTTCTCTACTTTCCCCTCTAGAGACACTTTCTCTGCTTTCCCCTCTAGAGACACTTTCTCTGCTTTCCCCTCTGGAGACACTTTCTCTGCTTTCCCCTCTAGAGACACTTTCTCTGCTTTCCCCTCTGGAGACACTTTCTCTGCTGTCCCCTCTAGAGACACTTTCTCTACTTTCCCCTCTAGAGACACTTTCTCTGCTTTCCCCTCTAGAGACACTTTCTCTGCTGTCCCCTCTAGAGACACTTTCTCTACTTTCCCCTCTGGAGACACTTTCTCTGCTTTCCCCTCTGGAGACACATTCTCTACTTTCCCCTCTGGAGACACTTTCTCTGCTGTCCTCTCTAGAGACACTTTCTCTACTTTCCCCTCTGGAGACACTTTCTCTACTTTCCCCTCTGGAGACACTTTCTCTACTTTCCCCTCTGGAGACACTTTCTCTGCTGTCCCCTCTGGAGACACTTTCTCTACTTTCCCCTCTAGAGACACTTTCTCTGCTTTCCCCTCTAGAGACACTTTCTCTACTTTCCCCTCTGGAGACACTTTCTCTGCTTTCCCCTCTAGAGACACTTTCTCTACTTTCCCCTCTAGAGACACTTTCTCTGCTGTCCCCTCTGGAGACACTTTCTCTACTTTCCCCTCTAGAGACACTTTCTCTGCTTTCCCCTCTAGAGACACTTTCTCTACTTTCCCCTCTGGAGACACTTTCTCTGCTTTCCCCTCTGGAGACACTTTCTCTACTTTCCCCTCTGGAGACACTTTCTCTGCTTTCCCCTCTGGAGACACTTTCTCTGTTTTCCCCTCTGGAGACACTTTCTCTGCTTTCCCCTCTGGAGACACTTTCTCTGCTTTCCCCTCTAGAGACACTTTCTCTACTTTCCCCTCTAGAGACACTTTCTCTACTTTCCCCTCTGGAGACACTTTCTCTGCTTTCCCCTCTAGAGACACTTTCTCTGCTGTCCCCTCTAGAGACACTTTCTCTACTTTCCCCTCTAGAGACACTTTCTCTACTTTCCCCTCTGGAGACACTTTCTCTGCTTTCCCCTCTGGAGACACTTTCTCTGCTTTCCCCTCTGGAGACACTTTCTCTGCTTTCCCCTCTGGAGACACTTTCTCTACTTTCCCCTCTGGAGACACTTTCTCTGCTTTCCCCTCTGGAGACACTTTCTCTACTTTCCCCTCTGGAGACACTTTCTCTGCTGTCCCCTCTAGAGACACTTTCTCTGCTTTCCCCTCCGGAGACACTTTCTCTACTTTCCCCTCCGGAGACACTTTCTCTGCTTTCCCCTCCGGAGACACTTTCTCTACTTTCCCCTCTAGAGACACTTTCTCTGCTTTCCCCTCTGGAGACACTTTCTCTGCTTTCCCCTCTAGAGACACTTTCTCTGCTGTCCCCTCTAGAGACACTTTCTCTACTTTCCCCTCTAGAGACACTTTCTCTGCTTTCCCCTCTAGAGACACTTTCTCTACTTTCCCCTCTGGAGACACTTTCTCTGCTTTCCCCTCTGGAGACACTTTCTCTGCTTTCCCCTCTGGAGACACTTTCTCTGCTTTCCCCTCTAAAGACACTTTCTCTGCTGTCCCCTCTAGAGACACTTTCTCTACTTTCCCCTCTGGAGACACTTTCTCTGCTTTCCCCTCTGGAGACACTTTCTCTACTTTCCCCTCTGGAGACACTTTCTCTACTTTCCCCTCTGGAGACACTTTCTCTACTTTCCCCTCTGGAGACACTTTCTCTACTTTCCCCTCTGGAGACACTTTCTCTGCTTTCCCCTCTAGAGACACTTTCTCTGCTTTCCCCTCTGGAGACACTTTCTCTACTGTCCCCTCTGGAGACACTTTCTCTGCTGTCCCCTCTGGAGACACTTTCTCTACTGTCCCCTCTGGAGACACTTTATCTACTGTCCCCTCTGGAGACACTTTCTCTACTTTCCCCTCTAGAGACACTTTCTCTGCTTTCCCCTCTGGAGACACTTTCTCTGCTTTCCCCTCTAGAGACACTTTCTCTGCTTTCCCCTCTAGAGACACTTTCTCTGCTTTCCCCTCTAGAGACACTTTCTCTACTTTCCCCTCTGGAGACACTTTCTCTGCTTTCCCCTCTAGAGACACTTTCTCTACTTTCCCCTCTAGAGACACTTTCTCTACTTTCCCCTCTGGAGACACTTTCTCTACTTTCCCCTCTGGAGACACTTTCTCTACTTTCCCCTCTGGAGACACTTTCTCTGCTTTCCCCTCTAGAGACACTTTCTCTACTTTCCCCTCTAGAGACACTTTCTCTGCTTTCCCCTCTAGAGACACTTTCTCTGCTTTCCCCTCTAGAGACACTTTCTCTACTGTCCCCTCTAGAGACACTTTCTCTGCTTTCCCCTCTAGAGACACTTTCTCTACTGTCCCCTCTAGAGACACTTTCTCTACTTTCCCCTCTAGAGACACTTTCTCTGCTTTCCCCTCTGGAGACACTTTCTCTACTGTCCCCTCTGGAGACACTTTCTCTGCTGTCCCCTCTGGAGACACTTTCTCTACTTTATATTTTACTTTCCTATGTGTGTATACATATATTGTTTGATACACATTCAAACATATTTATGTTTTACGTAAACCGATATCTTCTCACATTGAAGTATGTACTTGATGCTTGTGTGTTTTCTTCTCCTGAATCTCGCACGTCTCTTGTTTGTTTTTTGTATTTTTGATGGCACCTTAAACAAAGAAGTAGCTGCACTCATCTCATTGTACCTGCATACTGGCAATAAAGGATTATATTCTAATTATGGTATGTATTTAGCTAAGAAGCTGAAAATACACAAATGAATCATCAACAAAGGCTGTTTAGCAACGCAGCTCTCCTGCAGGTCACCATCGTACGTTGTGCGTGAGTAAAACACAACAAATTACAAAACAGGTCCAAATCCAATATTTCAGCTTTTCAGTTTAGTTAGAAAAACTGCATCCAGACATAAATCCTGTTCACCGTGGAGTGTTGATTTTCTCTTTCGGGTCCCAGCGGGCCCCAGAGCTGTCAATATCAGCAACAAAGAGACAAATAGCCCCGCTCTCGGACTCCGACTGCACCGCGGAGTCTGTTAAACCCTCTGCTGTCGGCTTCAGCTCCTGAATCAGGTTATCGGCAGAGCTTTGTGTTGCCATGCCGCCGAGGTGAGTGTGTCTCTGCCGGGACATCCTGACAGGAAGTACGGACACAAGACTGTCTTTGTGAATAAAGGCTGACGGAGCTGCAGAGTAAGACGTTTAAATAATCGCTGAGAGATGTTGGTGCAAAAAAAGGATGGTTGACTTCACACAAACACCAACTGCTACTTAGCTAAATATTCAAGATTTAAATAATGCATTTAAATAATGCAAATGACCTACAAAACTACAGGATGTTAGTGCTGCTCTAGATCTTTCAGGTAAGCTGCACAGACAGGAATACTTGTATCTGGCACTATTCAGAATGTAACGCTTTGTGTGTTAGCTCCTTTGGCTGGACGATGGAAAAGACGGTCCTGAGGAGAATCTCAAAGGATCTCAACAGAAAAATGTATCAAATATACTTCAAATAACAACATAACCAATACATATTTATATTCTGATAAATGGTGTTTTCTCAACATTTCCTCATACATACTACCAAATAGGTTGTTGTGTCAAATGAGCTTACATACAACTGTTACGAGTAGCAGCTTCTTTGGGTAAAAACTGATTTAGTTTTTCATTTTCACGGCAAGGCTCTGATCATGTTATCCACCATGTTTCCAAACTGAATTGAAACGTTTCCTCTTGAAACTGTTACAACGTGCTGACACATCGCATTGCCGGTCATGAAAAGGGGTTTGAAATGGAGATGTAACTGCCCACATGTTCGTATACACTTAATTTCCTGAAACAGATTTATGGTGTTGGTTTCTAGATCGTGTTGAACTGGTCTTTATTTAGTCCTAATGTGTGGAGTGGGAATTAAAATGAGCATGCATGCACAGCTCATATATAATATTGAGTACATATATAAAAAAGGTTGTTTTAGGTGTCCCATGTTTGCGTTTAGATGTGTTTCAGGGGCACAGAGGAAGAGATACATTCTGCTATGTTTTATAGCTTTATATCCGAAGGTCCAGGCTGAGAACGCTTCACTCTCCGGAAGGTTTTATGGTCTCATTTCAGCGTCAAAAGTGAGGGTCAGCCGCCGCCTTTCTGCGGAGCTGCTGCCGCAACAAAATGACAGGGAAATACTGCAGATAGGCATCTCAACACAGTGTGGTGTGTGTGTGTGTGTGTGTGTGTGTGTGCGGTGTGTGTGTGTGTGTGTGTGATGGTGATGAATGAGTGTGCTACCCGCCCTGTAGGGTAATTCATTTCTCAACCTGAACAACACTTACTGTCACACTGAACAGGATTAATAGAAGACCACAGCCTACACACACACACACACACACACACACACACACACACACACACACACACACACACACACACACACACACACACACACACACACACACACACACACACACACACACGCACACGCACACACACACACACACTGACACGTACAGAGGCGTTTGTGTGTGGTTTGGGACCAGGCTTCCTGCGGTTCTGTAGGAAAGTATATCATAAGGCGTTGTGACATCGTTCCTGGAGGATCAATGAGATCATTAGCTGACCTTCACACTCCGACTGAAGTTTTTATACCGAAAACATATTTCAATTTGCTGATTAGACGCAGAGTCACGGGTGCAATTTTAAGGGTCAGTCGACACAAATTGCAAAAAAGTTTGTTTCCAAAGTGCTGATTCTCTGTCTGTTACTTCAGATGAAAATAAGGAGCCCCTCCCCACGCCCCTCTGAGAGAGATTTGGTTACAAAGAACTCAATGGTGCTCTAGGAGGAGATTCAGGTGATAAGGGGGGGGGGTTACCTTGGTTGCTGATTGGCTAATGCTTACACAAGACAACACATCGTTATGACATCATAAAGTGGCCAAAATCTGATCAGCTCATTTTCAGACAGGTTTTTATAGAAATGGATCAGGACAAAAAGTGACGGCCCGTCCACAGCGGCGTGCGTTGAAAGCTTCACCATTCACTTTGAATGGGGTGACGTCACTTTTCACCAAACTGCATTGTGGGAAGCGAAGCGGAGCTTTGCTGGCGTGGCTCACTGCAAAAGTTGAGCAATGTTCAACTTGTGAAGCCTCGGCAGAAGCGTCAGCCAATCGAATCATATGCCAGTACAAGCTCTAGCCAATCAAACCGCTGCTTGTGTGTCAGGGGCGGGAGATTCATGTGATTGGTTGTTGGTCGAGTTTCAGACACGCCCGCCGGCAAGCTTCAACGCACGCCGCTGTGTGGACGGCCGTGAGAGAATCTTTTTTCCTGAAACTTTCAGAGTCTCTTTCCACAGAGGTTGATGGAGAAGAGACATGAAGAAGAGAGGACACATGTTGATGTTGAAGAGACATGGAGGAGAGGGGACACATGTTGATGTAGAAGAGACATGGAGGAGAGGGGACACATGTTGATGTAGAAGAGACATGAAGAAGAGGGAACACATGTTGATGTAGAAGAGACACAAAGAAGAGGGGACACATGTTGATGTAGAAGAGACATGAAGAAGAGGGGACACATGTTGATGTTGAAGAGACATGGAGAAGAGGGGACACATGTTGATGTAGAAGAGACATGAAGAAGAGAGGACACATGTTGATGTAGAAGAGACATGGAGAAGAGGGGACACATGTTGATGTAGAAGAGACGTGAAGAAGAGGGGACACATGTTGATGTAGAAGAGACATGAAGAAGAGGGGACACATGTTGATGTAGAAGAGACATGAAGAAGAGGGGACACATGTTGATGTAGAAGAGACATGGAGAAGAGGGGACACATGTTGATGTAGAAGAGACATGGAGAAGAGGGGACACATGTTGATATAGAAGAGACATGGAGAAGAGGGGACACATGTTGATGTAGAAGAGACATTAAGAAGAGGGGACACATGTTGATGTAGAAGAGACATTAAGAAGAGGGGACACATGTTGATGTAGAAGAGACATGAAGAAGAGAGGACACATGTTGATGTAGAAGAGACATGAAGAAGAGAGGACACATGTTGATGTAGAAGAGACATGAAGAAGAGAGGACACATGTTGATGTAGAGGAGACATGAAAAAGTGGATTGTGCATAATAGGGACCTTTAATGTTCTCCATGTTGGACTAAAGAGGCTTCACAGGGGGAGGGGCCCGGATCCCAGTACGCTTGAGTCCAGTTCAAACACTTTGTCCCGCCAGGGTCCACTTCAAAAAGTGATCCTGAGTACGGTGTTTGACTGGCATGTCGTTTTTTGAAAGGCATTTCTTAACACCTGTCTCCTCCGGGATCTACATGCAATACACTCTGGTCTCCACCTTCCTTCTATGGATGCTTTATTTATTTTACATTTCAATTAGCTTACGCCTATAACCAAAGCGATTACAAGAAATGGTGATTCAAATGTTAAAAAGCAAGAGTCCTGCAAGTGTATTAGCTTACATTAAGCCAACGCCTTTTAGGCTTGTTAGCCAAGGTGCAAAACACATAGCTTTTCAATCTGAAAAAAACTGAGGATGTCCTAATATCCAAATCAAAAGTATGTGTGAATCTACAATGTAGGCACAACATTTAAAATGCTGTGTAATTACATTTATTCGATATAAAACAAGATCTGTAATATAAAAACATTCTGATATTTTCTAACTTCGAGTCTCTGATAGACATTTAACTCTTTCAGTTTTATTATATGAATAAAAGATACATGGTTATTTAATAAAAAGGTGAAACCTAAGCCAGCTGCGACTCCCCCTTTCACTAACTGACTTCCAATCACGAAGCTTTATATTTCTAATAATCATTTATAGAAACATCCATCCTCTTTCCCATCTTCAATTCAGTGACAATGGTGACGTGATGTGTTCCCAACAGCAACGACAAAGCTTTCTGAGATTGATGGCTCTTTTTCCGTGACAATGGAGGGTGGAATTTGTAATATTTAGAGCTAGTCAAACTCAGCTAAAACAGTTCACACACCTCCCTACCCGCACCAAAGAAAGTAAAAACATCGATTTCATATTTAAGATAAAATAAGATGTACTTTATTGATCCCAAGTTGGGAAATGTTTGCATTGCTGCAGCATAAAAAAACAACAAAACAAAACAAGGCATTGCACATAGAAATTAAAGAGTAGAAATAAACAAAAGTAGAATTTAAACATCATTAAAAAGTAGAAAATATACAGTAGACCGTGAAGATACAAGATTTATAAACTCCGACAATAAAACACTATTGAAGGGTTGTTTTAACTTAAAAGTTAGCGCTCTCACACTGTGAGAATTGAGTTGAGGGATAGCCTCTTGAGAAGAAGCATCTCATTTTCGAGGGGGTCCTAAAACATAAATACACAAATGATAAAAACACATACAGACTGTTGCATAATACTACATTACATTGCTTTTATCCAAAGCGACTTACAATAAGTGCGTTCGAGCAACAAAATACAAACTTGAAGAAAACAGAATCATATAAGTACATCAGGTTTCATAGGGCAAAAACATTTCAAGTGCTACTCAACTGGCTTTAGATAAGCCTGTCCTTTATTAGTATATAAGTGCTCTGTTAATAGTTCTATCGCTCGAAGTGGAGTCGAAAGAGATGAGTTTTCAGTCTGCTCCGGAAGGTGTGTAAGCTTTCAGCTGTCCTGATTTCAATGGGGAGCTCATTCCACCATTTTGGAGCCAGGATAGCAAACCCACGTGTTTCTGCTGATGGGAACTTGGGTCCCCCTCGCAGCGATGGTGCAGCGAGCTGTTTGGCTGATGCAGAGCGGAGTGCATGTGCTGGGGTGTACGATTTAACCATGTCCTGGATGTAGGAAGGGCCAGATCCATTCGTAGCATGGTACGCAAGTCTTGTCTTGTCTTGAAGTGGATTCTAGCAGTTACTGGAAGCCAGTGGAGGGAGCGGAGGAGCGGCGTGGTGTGGGAACATTTAGGAAGGTTGAAGACCAGACGAGCCGCTGCATTCTGGATGAGCTGCAGAGGTCGGATGGCACATGCAGGTAGACCAGCCAGGAGGGAGTTGCAGTAGTCTAGGCGTGAGATGACGAGAGCCTGGACCAGAACCTGCGTTGCTTTCTGTGTCAGCTGGGGACGCAACCTCCTGATGTTGTAGAGCGTGTATCTGCAGCAGCGGGTTGTAGCAGCGATGTTTGCAGTGAAGGACAGGTTGTTATCTAGGGTCACGCCCAGATTCCTTGCAGTCTGAGTCGGGGAAACAACAGAGGTGCCGATGTTGATAGTCAGGTCAAGAGTGGGACAATCTTTTCCTGAAGGATAAGCAGCTCAGTCTTGTCAAGGTTGAGCTTGAGGCGATGAGCAGGCATCCACTGAGAGATGTCCGCTAGACAAGCAGAGATGCGTGCGACGACCTGGGTCTCTGACCGGGGAAAGGACAGAATTAATTGGGTGTCGTCAGCGTAGCAGTGGTATGAAAAACCATGCGGGCTAATGACTGATCCGAGCGAGTTTGTGACAGGGAGAAGAGGAGGGGACCGAGAACAGAGCCCTGAGGGACCCCTGTAGTTAATTGACAAAGGTCGGACTCGGACCCTCTCCAAGTTACCCTGTAGGTACGGTCTTTGAGGTATGAGGTGAGGAGGGAAAGTGCAGAGCCTGAAACTCCAAGTTCTTGGAGAGTGCGAAGGAGGGTCTGATGGTTCACCGTGGTGTACTATATATACCACCATACAGACAAAACAGCATAACATAACATACTTTAACACACACTACAGATGCACACACACACAAACAGCTAATTTGTTTTTTCTCATGTCTTGATGCACCTGTTCTATTCTGATTCTATAATGAGACACAATCTACGAGTGAGATGTGATGATTTTATTTTCTCTTTTTCACAGTTGTGTTGCTTCTGTAGCGACATGATCATGGCTCCTGCAGCTTCTATGGGAGTTTTTAGCGTTAAAACACTTGGTATTAAAACAACACAGTCAGAAATAACCACAGCAAAGAGAGGCTGTGAGTACGGAGCCCCTTGGGACATGAATAAAAAAAAGTCACGATAACGGGTTAGTATCTCGTGTGCACGAGATACTAACCCGTTATCCATTTTTTTAAATGTACCGGTGCGCCAAGGATGAAGTGGAGCGCACAGGAGACAGCCATGTCATTGCAGACTGTCATGCCTACGTGGTAAAATGACAGTGCATACATTATTTGAGATATAATTTGAACTCAGACTTCACTTTTTTTCACTTTTTAGGACATTTCGGCCAGGGGTGTGTGGTCACTCCAGGAGACATCGGGACGTGTAACTTAGAGAAGAGCAGCACCAGCGCTCAAAGAGCTTTTACGCACCGCCTACACTGTGTTTACCTTAATTGAACAGCTATAAAGAGTGACCACAGGCTGTTACGTTTTAACCACACACACCTCTACACACATCGAACTGCTGATTACTCCCCCTTTTATTAGTTTTATGAAGGAGATGTCCGGTCACCAAGGGCGCATGATGGATGGACTGGGACTACAAATCAGCCCGGGAACCTCACCCAGTTCGTGCGCACGAGAAACGAACCCGTTTTCCTGACTTTATTTTTTTTCTCATATTATTTGTATATGTCTCTTAAACCGTTATCCCCTGTAGGGGCTCCGTATGTGAGTCACGAGGGAGAGGACGACATGTAAAGTGTATTTTATCACTAGATTACACATTTGAATCATTGTCATTTTTATTTGGCAGTTTCAAAAGCAATCTAAATATATACACAGTACATGTAGAATATATATTTGATCATATCACTTCAATTGAACCAGACCATAGTTAAGAACAGTACTTAATAGTTATATTTCCGCAACATTTTGGACGCCACTATAACTATTTTTACTTTACAGATTCCAATGATTAAAACAAATCAACTAAGTAATGGTGATTCATTATTCTGGATATATCTACCCGACAGTAGAGTAGTTTCACTTATAAGAATAATAATGAAAGTGGTGTACACATAAACACAACAATAATTATGATTAGAATAATTATATATAATATTCTTAATTGAGCATTCTGCATAATGAGTCTTTAATGTTTGTACTTTGTTTAATGAGATTCTGAATGCAGGACTTTTGCTTGGATTTGCAAACTGCGGGATTGTTAATTCGCTCGAGTGATTGCACCATATGGCTCTTGTACAATACTGTTTATTCAAAGTTATAGCTCCAAATTGATCTAATTGTGATGGTAGAACGAGTGTTTTAGCAGGCGGTTTCACGCTCAAACTATTTATCCAGCGTTGAGCATCCGCAACTAAAGCAAAGAGTAAAACAGAGTAGGTTACTGCAGAGAGGACGATGGATCGGCTGTTTGTTTAGTGGTTGTGGAGGAATGTGGATTAAATCCGATATCGAGAATCAAGATTTTCATTTTTAAGATCTTGGAAAAGGGATCATGAAAGTGTTCGAGATAGATTTGTCAGCCAGCGTGAACATAGCAATTAAGTATCTAGTTGCTGTCAGATGTTAAAAGTTCCTGCTGCTTTCCTACACACACAAACACACAGTCTCTCTGCCTCCCACACACACACCAACACACTGACGACCCCCCAACCCGCCCGTCAGAGGAAGCTTGTTTCCTTTCAATGAGCTGCAAATTAGACTGACCCTTCCTACACCCCACAACCCACGGTGACACACACACAAACACGCACATTTCTAGCATGCTCTCTGGCCTCTCTCTCTATCCGCCTTGGCTCACTCGCTCTCTTTCTTTTCACTTTGCCTCCTCTCTTTAGAGGCCCTGTCATGCCCTGACACACAGAATGGGCATCAGTCAGACCACACACACATACACATACACACATGCAGACACACACACATGCTCACACACTCATACACATATGCAGCAGACAGACATGGGAAATTAGGGGGAGAGGGTCATTAGCTGCACAAAGGAGGCAGAAAAAGCATGAGAATGGTTAAAGCAGCAGCTGATGGATGGAGATGGAGGATGTGCTGAGTGGACTGACAGATGACCAGATGGAGGTTTCTGTGGAGGAGTGGGAGAAAGTGGAGATATCTGCATGCATATTTGCAAGGATGGAGAAAAAAAAATCTCAATTTGAGGCTTGTGATTCCCATTTAATTATTATCTATTATGTAAATGTGTGAGAGGATGCTGCGCCTGTTGCATGATGATGTAAGATTCACAACATTTATTTCTTCCTGCCAAACCAATTTCTATTAGCAACCACATAGCAACCAATGCTTATATGACTTGGTTAAAGGGGCCCAGTTATGCTAATGTTCAAGGTTCATATTTGCATTTTTTGCCTCAACAGTGACATTTTTACATGCTTAATGTTTTTTTAAAAGTTCTTTATTTTCCCATACTGCCGGTGCTGCAGCACCTCTTTTCACCCTCTGTCTGAAACCAGAGCCCAGTCTGCTCTGATTGGTTGGCTGGCCGAGATCTGTTGTGATTGGTCAACCGCTTAGAGATGTCCCGCCCCTTAGACTATCACGTACAATGTGTTGGATCGTTAGCCAATAGGAGCGCGAGTGTTTCATATGGACATGTAGGATGTAAACAAGTGGGGAGTGTGTCGGAGAGAAACTCCCTCGGCAGGGAAAACAGGGATTTTTATGGATGTACAGACAACTATTACTGGGTAACTTAGATACTGAAAAAACTAGAAAAGTTCTGCAGTGATAAACAACATATTTTTCAACAATTTCTGAGCTGATCCAGCGATGTGTTTCCCTGGCTGATAATGGATATTGGAGATAATGATATCCTCCTGAATAGTAAGTCAAAACAAATGTAAACGTATGAGCTTTGTATGCAGTAGTGTCTCTTAAGGGTTTTCAAGTTTCTCAAATGCCTCCATGAGCTGCAGCTCTCACTGATATTATATGAGGGCATAAACATTATTACCCAGGGTTCTCCCCTGTTTCTCAGGGCTGTAGTTTGTGCAGCAGCAGTGAACCTGCCTTTTAGAGTTAACTCCAAAACCCTCCTGTGTGTGTGTGTGTGTGTGTGTGTGTGTGTGTGTGTGTGAGTGTGTGAGTGTGTGTGTGTGTGTGTGTGTGCATGGGTGTGCGTGTGTGTGTGTATGTATGTGTTTGTGTGTGTGTGTGTGTGTGTGTGAACTTTTACTCTCCAAAGTTGCCAAAAAGTGGCTTTAACTTGAAAAGCCGACATCAGCTGCGGCTCCAAATCAGCTGTTACTAAGCAACAGCCTACAGGCTCTGCACTGTACAGCTGCTGTAGCTAAAACAGGAACGTGTGTGTATTTGTTTGTGTGTGTGTGTGTGTGTGTGGTGTGTGTGTGGTCAGAGACGTCCGTCCTCTCGGGGGCCGCCAACATCAGCGCAAAGACAAGAGAGAGAGAGAGAGCAGGGGATGTATGTTGTAACCATGGCAACAACGATGGTGTGTGAGTGTTAAAATAAATTCATAGTGATCGTTAATTAACTCTCAGCCAACACTCGTCACAGCAGCAGCTCACACACTGTTAAACACTGATGGAACGCCCGGCCGGGCACAGCCCGAAAAGGCAACGTGGGCAACACGCAACCTACGGGAAATAGCGATGAGGTCGGGTGCGCTGCCAGAAGGGTGGACTCGACGGACCAGACCCGGGCGACAGAAGCTGGCTTTGGGGACGTGGAACGTCACCTCTCTGGGGGGGAAGGAGCCGGAGCTTGTGCGGGAGGAGGAGCGTTACCAGTTGGATCTGGTTGGGCTCACCTCTACGCACAGCGTCGGCTCTGGAACCTTTCTTCTGGATAGGGGTTGGACTCTATTCTTCTCCGGAGTTGCTCAAGGTGTGAGGCGCCGGGCGGGTGTGGGGATACTCACAAGTCCCCGTTTGGGTGCTTCGTTGTTGGAGTTTACCCTAGTCGACGAGAGGGTCGCCTCCCTACGCCTGGGGGTTATGGGGGAGAAAACTCTGACTGTTGTGTGTGCTTATACACCAAACAGCAGTTCAGAATATACAGCCTTCATGGAGACCCTGGAGAGAGTACTGAATGGGGCTCCTGAAGGGGACTCTTTAATCTTGCTGGGAGTCTTCAACGCACATGTGGGCAATGATGGAGACACTTGGAGGGGCGTGATTGGGAGGAACGGCCCCCCTGATCTGAACCGGAGTGGTGGTTTGTTACTGGACTTCTGTGCTAGTCATGGATTGGCCATAACAAACACCATGTTCGAACATAAGGATGCTCATAAGTGTACGTGGTACCAGAGCACCCGAGACAGAATGTCCATGATCGATTTCGTTATCGTATCATCGGACCTGCGGCCGTATGTTTTGGACACTCGGGTAAAGAGAGGGGCGGAGTTGTCAACTGATCACCATCTGGTGGTGAGTTGGGTCGAGTGGTGGGGGAAGCCTCTGGACAGACCTGGTAAGCCCAAACGTGTAGTTCGGGTGAACTGGGAACGTCTGGAGGAGTCCAAAGTTCAGGAGGCCTTCAACTCACACCTCCGGCGGAGCGTTTCAGGCATTCCTGTTGAGGTTGGGGACATTGAACGAGAGTGGTCGGTGTTCAAAGCCTCTATTGCCGAAGCCGCGGCGGGGAGCTGTGGTCTCAAGGTCTTAGGTGCCACAAGGGGCGGTAACCCTCGAACCTCCTGGTGGACACCGGTGGTCAGGGAAGTTGTCTGACTGAAGAAGGAGGCCTTCAGGGATTTGTTATCCCGGGGGACTCCCGAGGCAGTTGCAAGGTACCGACAGGCCCGAAGGGCAGCAGCCTCATCCATGGCCGAGGCAAAGCAGTGGGTGTGGGAGAAGTTCGGAGCAGACATGGAAAGGGACTTTCGGGCGGCACCAAAGTTGTTCTGGAAAACTGTCTGACACCTCAGGAGGGGGAAGCAGGGAACCATCCAAGCTGTGTACAGTAAGGATGGGACGTTGTTGACCTCAACTGATGGAGTGTTAGGGCGTTGGAAGGAACACTTTGAGGAACTCCTTAACCCGACAACTCCGCCCTCTATGTTAGAGGCAGAGCTGGAGTATCAACACCAATCTCCCGGGGTGAGGTCACTGAGGTCCTCAAACAACTCCACAGTGGCAAAGCCCCGGGGGTGGATGAGATCCGCCCAGAAATGCTGAAGGCTGTGGGTGTTGAGGGACCGTCATGGTTGACACATCTCATCAACGTTACGTGGTAGTCGGAAACAGTACCGAAGGAGTGGCAGACCGAGGTGGTGGTTCCCCTTTTCAAAAAGGGGGATCAGAGGGTGTGTGTCAATTACAGAGGCATCTGAACCTCAGATTGAGGAGAAACAATGCGGATTCCGTCCTGGTCGTGGAACGACAGATCAGCTTTTTACTCTCGCAAGGATGTGTTTTGTAGACTTGGAGAAGGCGTATGACCGAGTTCTCAGGGAGTTACTGTGGGAGGTGCTACACAAGTATGGTGTGAGGGGATCTCTACTCAGGGTCATCCAATCTCTGTACTCCCAAAGCGAGAGCTGTGTCCGGGTCCTCGGCAGTAAGTCGGACCCATTTCCGGGTTGGCCTCTGCCAGGGCTGCGCTTTGTCACCAATCCTGTTTGTAATATACATGGATCGGATTTCGAGGCGTAGTCGTGGGGGGGGGGTCTGCAGTTCGGTGGACTAAGGATTGCACCACTGCTTTTTGCAGATGATGTGGTTCTGATGGCTTCATCGGTCTGCGACCTTCAGCACTCACTGGATCGGTTCGCAACCGAGTGTGAAGCGGCTGGGATGAGGGTCAGCACCTCCAAATCTGAGGCCATGGTTCTCAGCAGGAAACCGATGGACTGTCCACTCCAAGTAGGGAATGAGTCCTTACCCCAAGTGAAGGAGTTCAAGTATCTCGGGGTCTTGTTCTCGAGTGAGGGAACAATGGAGCGTGAGATGGGCCTGAGAATCGGAGCAGCAAGAGCGGTACTGCAGTCGCTTTACCGCACCGTTGTGACGAAAAGGGAGCTGAGCCAGAAGGCAAAGCTCTCTGTCTACCGGGCCATTTTCGTTCCTACCCTCACCTATGGTCATGAAGGATGGGTCATGACCGAAAGGACGAGATTGCGGTTACAAGCGGCCGAGATGGGTTTTCTTCGCAGGGTGGCTGGTGTCTCCCTTAGGGATAAGGTGAGAAGTTCATTCATCCGGGAGGGACTCGGAGTTGAACCGCTCCTCCTACACGTTTCAAACACTTTTTCCTGGGTAAAATTAGGTCTGTCGCTTTGGGTAACCGCACCACTGTCGGACGTCTCCCGAGAGTGGACGTCCATTGCCTCTATATAGGGGTAGACCTAGGACCAGGTGGAGGGATTATATCTCTTCGCTGGCCTGGGAGCGCCTTGGGATCCCCCAGTCAGAGCTGGTTGATGTGGCCAGGGAAAAGAAAGTTTGGGGCTCTCTGCTGGAACTGCTACCCCCGCGACCCAACCACGGATAAGCGGGAGAAGATGGATGGATGGATGGAGGTGGAAGGATAGAGGGTGTCGTTTTTCTCATACTGATACTCTGAACAATCTGTGCTGTTGTATTTGCTGTAAAGTGTCTCTACTGTAGGCTATTTTTATTCTATGTACAGCACTTTGGCTCGACCAAAAAGCGTTTATAAATGTGCTATATAAATAAAACTTGATTTGGTTTGATTTTGGAAAACTTTCTTTCCCACTGCTCAAAAACATTATCTTGAATTCCATTTCCCTCCAACTTATCGTCCTCTTTCCTCCTCCTTCCTCTCCTTCAGTTACTCCTCTCTTATCTCATCTTTTTTAACTTCTCCTCTTCACTTCCCTTATCTTCTTATCGTTAATGTAATGGGTTTTCTTTACCCTCTTCTCCCCTCTTATCATCCCCTTCTCAGGAGTTGTACATTAGCATTTTGCTACGCATACTGAACACAGTGTATCCGGTCATTGTGGATGAATATTTTACAAATACTGATGCTCCTGTAATGTTGATATTAAAACAATGAATACAACCAAACATGAATGCCAACATGCTTGTAATTTGATTAGTTTTTACAGTAATTTTTCATGCAATAATGTCAGAAAATGTGGAAATTAGCCTCTCAAATGTCCTGTTTATTCTGTTTTGTATCATATTTACAATAGAACAAAAGCAAGTTATTCCATAAAGCCCCTGTCACACTGTCCCAAAATTGACACCAGATGGACACACGATAAAGGAAATGTTCAAATTCAGCTCTGATCGTAGCAACATCGGGCCATTCGTGAGGGCATCTTAAGCCATCGTATGACCGCCGGTGGAGTTTCTCAGGCTCCGGCAGCAACTTCGTGAGCGGCAACTTCGTAAGGCACTCGTGAGGGCATCTAGTCAAATCGTGTCATCTTCGTGTTATCATCGGTGCCATCGGGCATTCGCCCCGATCAGAGTGAAGGTGAATGCCCGATGGCATCGATGATAACACGAAGATGACACGATTTGACAAGATGCCCTCACGATGGCCTTACGAAGGGCAACTTTGACACACGAATTCAACACAAAAATGAACCTTCGCAAGGTTTTGCCACCGCTCACGAAGTTACTGCCGGAGCCTGAGAAACTCCACCAGCGATCATACGATGGCTTAAGATGCCCTCATGAACGGCCTGATGTTGCTACGATCAGAGCCGAATTTCAACATTTCCATCGGGTTGTTTTATTGCACAACAAAATCATGTAAACATATTATGTAAATAACCCAATTTGTGTTCTGTGAAACTGAAAAGGATATAATTGGCGAGTTGACGGGAAGTTGTTGTTGCTATGGAAACAACATGACGGAGAAAACTTAATATCTTCTACATATAAAGACGGAGAAAGTAAAGAACAAAGTCTGAAGATATCAGTACAGTATCATAGTACTTTCACATAATTGTTTTTGGTACTTTCGTGGCAGTTGTATGTCTTAAATGTAACGTACATGTTGCCTTCGTGTGTGGTTCGAGGCCATCTTCGTGCGAAATTCACAATTCCATATTCGTGTGTCCATCGGGTGTCAATTTCGGGACAGTGTGACGTGGGCTCATGCAAACTTCTTTTGAATCATTTAAGAATCAAGTTATTGTTTTTCACAAGAAATATTAATTGTATATAGGCCTATAGCTTGGGAGGAAAGTTATGCTTATAAATAAATAAATACAAGTCAACTAGTTTAGTCAGTTAGGTAAATTAAATAGTAACCACTTCTTTAACACAGTACTATTTGCATAATGATTGCATTGTTATTTTGTCTACCTGTTATTATTTCTATATTTAGTTTCACCTTTATCAACGTACCTTTACACATTTCTTTGTTTGTGCTGTTACAACACATGATTTCATTTCATGTCCTTCTCCTCCTTTCTCTTTTTCCTCCAGCTCTTTTTATATCTCCTCTCTCCTCCATCACCTCCTCCTATCTTTTCCTCTCCTCCTCACTCGGAGGTCAGAGGGTGACAGGAAGCGCTGCGCCTCGATTCAGACGTCTTTTCTCTTCATCACCTCCGATGGCAGGGTGTGTGTCACCGTGACATTGTTGAGTGACAGGTCCTATCTGACGGCTATCAGGACTCCAAACACACACACACACACACACACACACACACACACACACACACACACACACACACACACACAAATATTCTCACTGTGTCCTTGTCACACATTATGGATTTTCTCCTGAATATAACTCTGAGGCATCAAAACAAAATGGATGTTGGCATCTCTTTAAAACAAGGACAACTGAATATTCCTAAAACACACACACACACACACACACACACACACACACACACACACACACACACACACACACACACACACACACACACACACACAGTAGATAAGATAAATCTAGCTGCTCACGTGTCAACACTCACTCAGTGCCGTCAGAGCTCAGACATTTAGTCTCTGCAGGTTTTACAGGAGAAACAAAGATGAACAAACAAAGACGGTAAAGATCTCCATAAAAGAGGAAACTCATTAGGTTTGAAATCTGTTTTCAATCACTTTTGCCTTCGGGATAATCAATTACTGCCAAGCTAAACTAACGCAGTCTGGATTATATCAGTAATAACGATTCAGATACGTTCTTGAAATTGTCCGCCTGATATCAGCATGTATTCATCCTCCAGCTATTGTAAGCCTGAATTAATAGGATGTCATGTTTGCGTTATATAATTAAAGTCCTGTTATAAATACTGTCTGTATTCATTATGATATCCGGTCCAGCCATTAAACCAAACAGGACCCAGAATGTCCCATTGTTTCAGGGAGGCGTGTGGCAAAGTGGATCAGTGGGTCACAGGTTCAAACCCCACTGCAGTCAGCATGTCGTTGTGTCCCTGAGGCTCTTCACCCCAAATTGCTGCTGTGGGGATTGTCCACAGTATTGAGTTACCCTTTGGATAAAAGTGTCTAACGTGTAAAGTAATGTAATTGACGTCCGATCATTACAACAGGCCTTTAAAGACACTAGCTTTTTTAGTTTTTCCCTTCCTGTCAAAGTCAACTTTAATGTCAATCTTCTCGTTTGTGTGTACAGACAGAGAGATCGAAATACTGTTTCCCACAATCCAGAAAATAAAAACTAATGTTTAGAGAATATAAAATGTAAAAATATGTGTCTATATACACAGTCAAAGACACATTTTGTACATGTGCACACATTAAGACCTAAAGTAAACCACAACAATCAATATATACAAAATAACAGTCTCTTAAATATTTTGAGAGTGTACATTAGTGCAGATTGTTTGAATGTGTGTAATAAAGGTTTTTGTGGATGTTCTGCAAAGGCTTGAATCCCTGTGTTCCCAGGGAGCTTCTCTCCAAATGATCTTGACAACAGATGAAATGCTGTCATGTGACCAATACAACTATTGTCCTCTGATCACAATGAGTCATTTCTTGGGTGCATCAGAAAGCTTTCCGATGAGAGTAAAGAGCATTAAAGACGGATCGAGATTCATTTCTGTCCAGATGTTGAAAAGGTGTAAATGAATCGGTTCCTCCACGACATAAACGTAATCTTCCGTTCCCCCGACTGTGACTCTAGCGGGAAAGCAGGCAGTGAGCGTCTCCAGATTTGAACACATGCGATGCTACAGCAGGAACAGCAGGCTGTTAATCTGATCTCTGCTCAGTTTAACCACATAATGATCCGTGTGTGGGAGAGAATCAATGGCAGTGTGGCGAGGAGGTGGAAGTGAGGCCAAAGCCTTCAGGATAATGTTTGTAATTATTTGGTGCGACTCATATTTGAACAGATGTTTCAAAAGGAGGAGAAGATCAGTGGAGTCTGGAGATCTGGCTTTTAAGGTTTACTTTATTGTCTGGGTCGAAAATCGTCTATGATGAAGGGAATGTTCTGTATTAACAGTAAGGATTAGCTAATGCTGCTTTCCATATTGGAAGCTGGAACTGTGAGTGACGTCTCATCCGAATTCACTACATTACATTACATTACATTGCATTTAGCTGAGGCTTTTATCCAAAGCGACTTACAATAAGTGCGTTCGACCAACAAGATACAACCTTGAGAAAAACAGAATAATAAAGTACATCAGGTTTCATAGAGTCAATCGTTTCAAGTGCTACTCAACTGGCTTTAGATAAGACAGTCCTTTATTAGTATATAAGTGCTTTGTTAACAGTTCTTTGTTTGTCATTCTATCGCTCGAAGTGGAGTCGAAAGAGATGAGTTTTCAGTCTGCGCCGGAAGGTGTGTAAGCTTTCTGCTGTCCTGATGTCAATGGGGAGCTCATTCCACCATTTTGGAGCCAGGATAGCAAACCCACGTGTTTTTGCTGATGGGAACTTGGGTCCCCCTCGCAGCGAGGGTGCAGCGAGTCGTTTGGCTGATGCAGAGCGTAGAGCACGTGCTGGGGTGTACGGTTTAACCATGTCCTGGATGTAGGAAGGGCCAGATCCATTCGCAGCATGGTACGCAAGTACCAGTGTCTTGAAGTGGATTCTAGCAGTTACCGGAAGCCAGTGGAGGGAGCGGAGGAGCGGCGTGGTGTGGTGTGGGAGAATTTAGGAAGGTTGAAGACCGGACGAGCCGCTGCATTCTGGATGAGCTGCAGAGGTCGGATGGCACATGCAGGTAGACCAGCCAGGAGGGAGTTGCAGTAGTCTAGGCGTGAGATGACGAGAGCCTGGACCAGAACCTGCGTGGCTTTCTGGGTCAGCTGGGGTCGCATCCTCCTGATGTTGAAAAGCGTGTATCTGCAGCAGCGGGTTGTAGCAGCGATGTTTGCAGTGAAGGACAGGTTGTTCTCTAGGGTCACGCCCAGATTCCTTGCAGTCTGAGTCGGGGAAACAACAGAGGGGCCGATGTTGATAGTCAGGTCAAGAGTGGGATAATCTTTTCCCGGAAGGAAAAGCACTTCAGTTTTGTCAAGGTTGAGCTTGAGATGATGAGCGGACATCCACTGAGAGATGTCAGCTAGACAAGAAGAGATGCGTGCGACGACCTGGGTCTCTGAGCGGGGAAAGGACAGAATTAGTCGGGTGTCGTCAGCGTAGCAGTGGTATGAGAAACCATGCGGGCTAATGACAGATCCGAGCGAGTTTGTGTACAGGGAGAAGAGGAATTCACTGCAATCCAGTAGCCAATAAACGGTTGATAACTACGCTTTATTTTGTATGTTGTGAATATAAACATCGCAGCAACATCTCCACAGATAGAAGATGAGCACTACCATATGTCAGTGGCGAACCGTGTCTATCACAACCGGACCTTCTACAGACAAACAAATATATTGTGCGTTCATTTGACTAAAACTTTGAGCGGGCCGTTCCTTCCTGAGATCTCAAACTAATTGACACGGAGAGAAACTCTGTCGCTGACGTACGAAGTGTTGCCTTCAGGAAACATAAATCATCACTGTCTGTCTCTTCGTTAGCACTCTCTCCAGTGGAGAGCACTCACTGGAGATGTTTCTGAGACCTGTCGGCTACAAATCACACAGCTGCTAATTCCACACACACACACACACACACACACACACACACACACACACACAAATATTCTCACTGTGTCCTTGTCACACATTATGGATTTTCTCCTGAATATAACTCTGAGGCATCAAAACAAAATGGATGTTGGCATCTCTTTAAAACAAGGACAACTGAATATTCCTAAAACACACACACACACACACACACACACACACACACACATACACGTAATAAGCATGTGACACACACACATAGCACAGTGTCATGTTGATATGAAATAACATGACAAAACATAATTTGAGGCTAAAGGATAGATTTTTGGTTTAGGCTGACGTGTGTGTGTGTGTGTATGCGTCTGTGTGTGTGTGTGTGTGTGTGTGTGTGTGTGTGTGTTTGATACCATTGAAGTCAATTAAAGAGAGGAGATTTGTGGTTTGGCTTTGTCGCGCGTTTAGACAGTTAACAGTGTGTGTGTGTGTGTGTGTGTGTGTTTATGTGTCTGTGTGTGTGTGTGTGTGTGTGTGTGTTTGTTTGTTTGTGTGTGTGTGTGTGTGTGTGTTTGATACCATTGAAGTCAATAAAGAGGAGATTTGTGGTTTGGCTTTGTCGCACGTTTAGACAGTTAACAGTGTGTGTGTGTGTGTGTGTGTGTGTGTGTTGTGTGTGTGTGTGTTTGTTCACGCAAGTATAGAAAACACCTTTTGATTTACCGACCTTGTGATTCAGTTGAGTTTGCGTGAAATTCATGTATATGGTGTGTACGTTTGGGCTGGATGTCATAGAAATAAGCAGAAGAAGACAGACAGGAAGCAATCACTAAAGGGAACAGCAGAAGAAGACCGACAGGGGCCGTTTCTCAATGTCGAGGAAGGATGCTCCAGAGCCACTATTTCAAGCATACTACGTCATCGAGTCCCACCGAAGAACTGTTCCAATGTCCAGCATACTAGGAATTCTATCGAGCCCGGCATACCTCGTAGCGAGAAATTTCGAGGCTGCACATGTGTAGACTCCGCGGTCTTAAAATCCCCACAATGCTTTGCACACGGACCAATTTCCCAAAGTCTGTGGTGGAAACTGTAAGGCGGGGCCTCTCATATGACGCCCACCTGCACATATGCTCGCCTTGTCCACTCTTCGTTTTCCAAGGCAAGGAAGTATTCTTGCCTCGCTTCTGAAGCAAGATATGTGCTGCTAAGCAAGTATACTCGACATTGAGGAACACCCAGGAAGTAAACACTAACAGGAACAGCAGAAGAAGACAGACAGGAAGTAAACACTAACAGGAACAGCAGAAGAAGACAGACAGGAAGTAAACACTAACAGGAACAGCAGAAGAAGACAGACAGGAAGTAAATGTCATTAGGTGTAGCCTACAGGTCTCAGGCCCATTCCCAAACCGCCCCCTACACCCTACCCCTCCGTTTGCGCGTTCACGCAGAGGGTCCGCCATATTGAGGGCTGTTCCAAACCAACGAGTGTGGAGCGGTGTGGAGGGGGAGTGGGCTATCAAGCCCTCACACAGCGAGTCTGCAGCGGTGCTGACTGGAGACCGGTCTCTACCTGACCGGAGTCACGCTGTGTGTGTCCCTCAGGAAACACGCTGTGAACAAATAGTTCCAGCAAACATCCACTGATAAACTGCGATGTTAACAACCTCATGATGACCTCATATGTTTTAACTTAGGATCAAACCTGTGTTTAGTCTAGAAAAAGGTAAATGTGTGCATTTTATTATAAAGTTGTGTATATTTACAGACCGTTGCAAAAACTAAGAAGCTTATAAACATCAGGTTTAAAACTAAAAGAGCAACACAATGAAAGATGTTTGGAGTTTTATTTGAGTTATTCATTTAAACTTGTTGTCTAAGAGATGCTGATTTGAAACCGTTGTTACATACAGTTACGGCACTTCCTGTTTGTGCCGGAGAGAGGGGAGGCCGTCCCAAAGCTTGCTGCTGTATTTACTCCCTCCATCTGACAGGAGGGAGCCTCGTTGAGCTGCGAGTGTGGCTGCAGATGGAGTTCACTCCGTCACGGAGGGATTGGGTCTCAGTGTCAGCGTAGGGAAACTCTGAATGTGCTTGAGTGTCCAAGCTAAGTTTAAACACAAAAAAAACAGAAAGACTGAATGAAGACTTCATGTCCCGTTTAATCTCAAGGAGGCAGAATTAGTCAATGCTGCTGTGTGTGTGTGTGTGTGTGTGTGTGTGTGTGTGTGTGTGTGTGTGTGTTCAGACAGCCTCCTATCAGATCTCTATCAGGTTATTGATGACTGAGACTGATCAATACTCAGAGGTCACCCCTGTCCTCCGTCACCTCCAGCTCTCTGTTTCTCACTCTCTACTTCCTCCATCTATATTAACTGTATCCTCTTCCTCCTGTATCCCACCATCTTTACAGTCTCACTCTTTATAACTCCCGCTGCTTTCCCTGCGCTCTGGAATTTATCATTTTATGTGCCTTTTATTACAGTTAATGTCTATTCACACACACACACACACACACACACACACACACACACACACACACACACACACACACACACACACACACACACACACACACACACACACACACACAGATTGCAGACAGTAGTGCAGTGTTCTTCTCCCATTAAACAGATTCCAGTCTGATTACAGACGGCAGGACAGACAATACAACTCTTCAGTGCCTCGTCTTCACTTCCTCTGTCCTGTTATTCGTCACCACAGCAGAGACTAATGTCTGTCTGCGGATCACAAGTAAATCATCTCAACAGCCGCTGGAGGACTTCTTACTGACTTTTGACTCTGACTTTTCAGGAACAGAAACATCAAACAACATTTTTAAATGAAATAGAATTCATTTATTTTCTTTGCAAATGCTACAATCAGTGAATCCATGGAACCCTTTTATCATCATGTTCAGGTGTATATCAGTATGTAGTGTCTGTACTTTAAAGAGTCCTCTCCTGCTGATGTTCAGGTGTATATCAGTATGTAGTGTCTCTACTTTAAAGAGTCCTCTCCTGCTGATGTTCCAACCCAGTCTCACGGCATTTCGTGTTCACCAACACGATTTTTAATCTATTGATTCGTGTTCACCATCACGATTTGCCCCTTTTTTTCGTGTTGCACAGCACGATTTTAAAAGCAATGCATTTCTACTGGTAACGTGTTTCGTGCCTGCAGGCTGCAGCACGTCTTTTTCTCCGGTCGGGTCGTGGAAGACCGGAAGCTGTGTGGTTCATAAAAACATGTTCTTACTCAATATCAAGCCACAGTTATTGCTTTTATTTTAAATCGTATAATTTCGGACTTTTGTTGCCGTCTGTGAGGAAAATAAATGGGCTCAGAGCCTCAGGATACTGAAATCTGTATTTTAAAATATTTTTTTCCTTCTAATTTGTTCTTTTCAAAATAACACACTGTTATTTACTCACCAATAACACTCAATTATCCTTGCTTTTATTTATTGGTTTGATTCCATAATCTCGGGCTTTTTTGGCGTCCGTCAGGAACTGAATTTCAAAATAAAAATAACCGGAAACAGACGTAGGCATTTCGAGCGATTACCCAAGATCCTCAGCTATGGTTTTAAGCTCTCTGATTGGATGTGTTAGCCGCAATGCATGCTGGGATTTGGTGTTTATATTCTATGAAATCCGGAAAACATTTTAAAAGTATAAAATAATACTGAATTCCGAGTGCTCTTGCTTTTCTCTTTGAAAGTCATCACATAAAGGCATTGTAATACACGGTTCGGCTGCATTACATATTACAGATCTGCCGTAGAACTTTCTTTATTTATAGCGCCCTGATGAGAAGACCTTTGGAAAAACTGGAGGAAATGGCGCCGAAACTGAATACTTGACGTGGATCATAAATATATCAACAATTAAACAACATCTTAAATTTCTCTTCACACAATACGTCTCCTTGCCGTATCAACACTAATTCGGCTGACTTTTACATTTGATCTAATTCATAGATAGGTTATATTTACACCATAACGGTGCACAGCTGAGAGAAAAGGACTGTAGTTTTAGATATTACTGATTTTCTTTGAATGTAAGAATGTAAATACTGAGTCTGAAATAGTATAGCAATATGCTGTAAAATGATGTGAAAGCATGAATAAAACTATACATCTTCAGATGTTGTACACTATAATACAAAGTTATTATGGCTGTGTGCACCTTGTGTGCACCTCCTAGTGGTTAAAGCACGTTATTGAATTATTGTACAGAGTACATACTTTCATAGGGGGAAGGTAGAAATATAGAATATAAAAAATCAAGACGATATTATAAGTGATCTCTACAATAAAACAGTTTATTGCAGGATGTACACAGATATTAATAGGAGGAGGTGCAAAACAGAACAACGGATTAACCTTTATTTAAACATTACATATTAAATATTAAGCCTGACAAAGTACTTAACGTCTAATATATTGCTTTCCTGCAATGTTAACAATGTTGAAGCACTTATTTTAACTGATATTATACACATTAATTATACTCTTATGTCTGTAGATAGAATAAGAAATGTGCAGAATAACAGTTTAATGGTGGAGGTACACACATATTGATAGATGTCTTGTAATGCACTGTTGAGGAACCTGTGACCCAAGTTTTTCATTCATTGCATAACTACACCGTAGTTGTGTATGATATGTCAATAAACCTTTGAAAATCTTGAAGGGGATGTGCAAAATAGCCATAATATACAGTCTTTAATTAACTATTAGTAGAGAATAACGAGTAATGAATATACTTTATTACTTGTTTCCATTCATGTCCATTGCAGATACATGTTTAGTCTTCTCAAGCACCAACTATCAAATATCTCTCCTGATTGTTGGCACTTGACAATCACCTTACCTGGATTTTACTCAGGTGTAACTAAAGTCTGATTTAAGGGTTGTTTATATTTCACATCATTAATCAGAATCTGCAAAGTAACTCAAATAAATGCAGTGGAGTAAAAATACCAGGTTAACCTCTGAATTGTAGTGGAATAGAATTACAAAGTAGCAATGAGCTGTCATGTGGGTATATATGAATGCTGCGCATTATGGACACAAACTTGTGATTTTCACCCATATATTTATTATATGTTTTACATTTGATAACACCAATGTGTTTAATAATGGCAACTTCTAATTGTGGGGAAAAACGAAAACGTTCAGTAGAGACGTCCCATAGAACATTTTGCGAAACACAATAGCCAGCATGTGTAGTTCTGGGGGGGCGTTCGATTCCAGTTTTGGATAATCTGGCGTGGTTTTGTTCCATTTCACACAGCTGTTTGACGCTCTACGTAACCTTACAGGACTGTAGTCCTAAACGATAGCTGGGGATTATGGGTAGTGTAGTGTCTTCGGCCATCCTAAACTCAGAAATGTTGACAATCGCAATGATGCTCGAAATGTCCCTTATAGGCCTACGTCTGTTTCCGGTTATTTTTATTTTGAAATTCAGTTCCTGACTGAAACCAAAAAAGCCCGAGATTATGGAATTAAACCAATAAATAAAAGCAAGGATAATTGAGTGTTATTGGTGAGTAAATAACAGTGTGTTATTTTGAAAAGAATAACAAATTAGAAGGAAAGAAATATTTAAAAATACAGATTTCAGTATCCTGAGGCTCTGAGCCCCATTTATTTTCCTCACAGACGGCAACAAAAGTCCGAAATTATACGATTTAAAATAAAAGCAATAATTGTGGCTTGATATTGAGTAAGAACATGTTTTTATGAACCACACAGCTTCCGGTCTTCCACGACCCGACCGGAGAAAAAGACGTGCTGCAGCCTGCAGGCACGAAACACGTTACCAGTAGAAATACATTGCTTTTAAAATCGTGCTGTGCAACACGAAAAAAAGGGGCAAATCGTGATGGTGAACACGAATCAATAGATTAAAAATCGTGTTGGTGAACACGAAATGCCGTGAGACTGGGTTGGATGTTCAGGTGTATATCAGTATGTCGTGTCTCTACTTTAAAGAGTCCTCTCCTGCTGATGTTCAGGTGTATGTCAGTATGTAGTGTCTCTACTTTAAAGAGTCCTCTCCTGCTGATGTCAGGTGTATATCAGTATGTAGTGTCTCTACTTTAAAGAGTCCTCTCCTGCTGATGTTCAGGTGTATGTCAGTATGTAGTGTCTCTACTTTAAAGAGTCCTCTCCTGCTGATGTCAGGTGTATATCAGTATGTAGTGTCTCTACTTTAAAGAGTCCTCTCCTGCTGATGTTCAGGTGTATATCAGTATGTAGTGTCTCTACTTTAAAGAGTCCTCTCCTGCTGATGTTCAGGTGTATATCAGTATGTAGTGTCTCTACTTTAAAGAGTCCTCTCCTGCTGATGTTCAGGTGTATATCAGTATGTAGTGTCTCTACTTTAAAGAGTCCTCTCCTGCTGATGTTCAGGTGTATATCAGTATGTAGTGTCTCTACTTTAAAGAGTCCTCTCCTGCTGATGTTCAGGTGTATATCAGTATGTAGTGTCTCTACTTTAAAGAGTCCTCTCCTGCTGATGTTCAGGTGTATATCAGTATGTAGTGTCTCTACTTTAAAGAGTCCTCCTGCTGATGTCAGGTGTATATCAGTAGTAGTGTCTCTACTTTAAAGAGTCCTCTCCTGCTGATGTTCAGGTGTATATCAGTATGTAGTGTCTCTACTGGGACATGTCTCCATGCTTCAATGTTCAAAAAGCTCTTTATTTTTCTCATACTGTCTGTGCTGCATCACCTCTTTTCACCCTCTGTCTGAAACCAGAGCCCAGTCTGCTCTGATTGGTTAGCTGGCCGGCTCTGTTATCCTTGTTCATGTCCTGCCCTTTAGCCTATCACATACAATGTGTTGGAGTGCTAGCCAATAGAAGCGCATTTGTTGTATAGTGATGTCAATATGAACCGGAAGTAAACAAAGGAGTCCTATGGAGGCGTTTCAGGCAGGGGGTGAGGGGTGTTTGTGAGAGAGAAACTTCCTCTGGAGGGAACTAAGGGATTTTAATCTTTGCAGACCATTGACATTCACAAAAACCTTTATAACTACAGGAAAGGAAAAACCCAGAACAGAGGCCCCTTTATTCAAACTGATCATGAGCAAGTCTATCTAGAAAGCATCAAGCTCACAAGTGGACATGAAAGTGTTAGTTGCTACTTTTCTTGACGGTTTCAGTGTCTGAGACTTGATATCCAATGGGACTCCTCAAATATGTTTGCAATACTTGCCTTCATCACATACACACACATCCAAAGCACAGCCTTCAGTGAAAATTACAATGGTTCAAAAACATCAGATTAGTCAAGTGTCTTTGTTTTCACTGTGAAAGAGAACAGACCGTCTTCTCTGTTCTTCCTCTCTTACAGTACACACAATCGAATCCTTCACAACATCCTCCTCATCCTCTCCACTCGTTTGTTGCTGCGAGAGAAAAAAGCTCTCTGATGACAGAAACCAGACACAGCCTCTGTCTCTCTCTCACACACACACACACACACACACACACACACACACACACACACACACACACACACACACACACACACACACACACACACACACACACACACTCCACTGTCCTGTTGAGTGGATTACGCTGCATCTGTTCCTGGTTTTCGTCATAAAGTGCATCTGATGTTCCAGACATAATCTGACTGATTTTAATCCCAGTTCACGCTGTTACCTGGAAGCGCACACATAACACATCTGGAGCGCTCTGAATGCATCTATATTTTACTTCCTGTAAACGGCAGGTGCTGTGGATCAGTCTCCGCCCGTCTGTCGGCCCATCTGCCGGGGAACTGAGCGTGTGTCTAATTATCTGTGTGAGAGATGCTTCAACAACAGGGCATCTTTATGACCACCTGCTGCCCTTCACCGGGCGACAAAACGATGTTAAACTGTCCAAATGGAGATTTACATCTGACCTTGGTAACAACCGAACAAACTTTCACTGAGCTTCTGCCAGCAGTTCAACACACAACTTTCTGAAGGTATTTCACACTGAAAGCCGTGCTCAGTCCTCACAGGTGGGTAGGTTTCGCATATAATCTTTATCAGATAGTCTTCAGCATCTCCAACTCTGAGGCCATTTCACTTCATTTTATCTATGTATTTGCTTATTCCACACATGGCAGTTATTTTAAAACAAAACATGTACACTTTTACTAGTTTTTTTTTATTATAGCGCATGGTGGAAAGGAGCAGGGAGAAGAAAATCTTATTCGACCTGCTCCTTCTTACAAACAAAAAACAAAAAATGAAATGACCATTCAAAAGTAAAATAAAAGCAATATTCTTTCAGTCGCTGTCCTAAATGAGAGAATTGCAGATTAAGAGGAAAGTATTTTTGGTTTAGGAAGATTCTTTTATGTCAAATAACATTGAATGGACACTAGGCCATATTTTTTATTAAATAAAAAGGAGATAATGTCCCACAATTCCCTGTGGCAGTTGGATCCTGTTGGCACTGGGGCAAGTCCTTATGACTTCTCCTTCACATCTTTCCATGAAATGAAAACATTTTTCGTGAAGGTAAAGAAGAAGTTGTTGGAAAAGGAGGTTGTTCTTTCTTGAATATTTGCTCAGGGTGCTGGTTTCTGCTATGATTTGCCTTTCTCAGACCCATTTCTGTGATAAAATCAGGAACTGTGGCCTTTTACCAATGGCGTAACTATCGACGGTGCAGCCGGTGCAACGCACCGGGGCCCAGAGCCAGGCCATGCAAAAAATAAATAAAATTGATGGCAGAAATTGGAGAAATTGTATCCCAAAATAGTGTCTCTTAAGGCGGGTAGAGTCCCCTGACAACTCTCCTTACATTCCTCCAGAATCAGGCCCCAATGGCATTGATTGGTTCATGCAGTTTTCAAAGTAACCAAGCAACCTAAATTAATTTGTAATTTGTCCGTCCAATGACCTTGCTCCCTTTCATGTCATGTGAACCGTTTAATCAACCTGCATTATAAAAAAAGTAATAGCTTGCAGTTATCATGTACAGCAAACCAAAGCACAAGAGCGGCGCTCAAAAGAGAAAGGACAAGAGAGAACAAGGAGATGTAACAGCTAAACTGACAAAATTAGACCGTTCTTTTTGTCAGACATCGTCCTCGAAATCGAGCGCTAACGTTAGCAATGTTGACATGCAGCGGCAGCCGGAGGCTAACGATAGCTCACCTGCCTCACCACCATCATTGCCATGTAGCTCCACAAGTGAAGCTGTATCCGTGGCTGTGCAACCTTCTTCTCCAGCCAGCCAGGAGGAGAGGCTGGATTTGGCTGTGGCCCCAACCAATAGGGGACTTTATGGTGTGTTGAGACCCCCGACGCCAAGATCAAAAGCTTTATTATAGCAACCGGTCTATGTGGGCCTACCGGCCCATTCCCCAGAGATAAACATCAAGGAAACCCTAATCCTCTTCTTAGTTCGCTGTGCCGTTGTCAGGCTGTGGTGGTCTGAGGCCAGGGCAGGCTTGTTGATAGCCTATACATGTGGCGCTTCTGAGTGGTTGTGTATGTCCGTGCGTGTGTGAGTGCATCAGCGTGCGCTTATGTTTGGGGCGATGGGGGGGGGGCCCAAAACAATATTTGCACCGGGGCCAATCACAACCTTGTTACGCCACTGCCTTTTACAGCAGTGAAGTTTAAGATAAGTAAATACCAGTGGGCCTACCTATTACCTAACTGCACCAATAACGACAGGACGAGTTATAGTGACATTGTGGATTGAAAGTTTGAAGCTGTATAAATTATTGTAAGCCGACTTACTGAAATTACCACTTAAAAAAATCGAAATATCTCTCTGATTGGTTAGTGGTTGCAACTATGACTGCAGCTTCTGTGTAAATGTAGATGGATAAGATGGATAGAGGGTCAGAGTATACACATCATTCTCTTGCATTTCTGTTATTCCCATGGTTTACAAATACATATTCCCAGAACTATTTCCAAGTAAAACATGTAATAAAGATGTGGCTCTTCTTTGTATACCAATCCTCTAATTTAGCAGAATGTTCTGTGAAAAATGTACTGAGGCACAATCTGGTTAATGGGAAAGTGACACATTACATCTTTATAGCACTTTCCGACTTCCAACTTAGGCCCCGTCCACACGGAGACGAAAATGAACCGAATTCGATATCAAAAAAGTATTCCGTCCACACGGAATCGGCTCAAGAAACGTGTCCGTCCACACGAGACCGCTCGACCTGCTGGAGTCGCTGTAGTGCATAAGTGGCGCTGTACTTCCGCCACAAAATACACCAAAAGCAGCAAATAAGACCGATTATTATTATTATATGATATTATATTATATTATTATTGTTGCTGGTTTGGTCTGTACCTGTGTACTCTCATGTTCCGATTAACCCAGCCTCCCCCACATTTTTTTTTGTGTTATATCTACACCAGGATCCTGAGTCTAGGCTGATCCTGTTGCTGCGTTCCTGCCTGACTCATCATACTACTTCCCTGATGGCTCCCACAGGACTGTTGACATCCTCGTGGATTCATCTTCTTATTATACACACATGCATTTCCAAACATTTGGACTACCTACGCTGTAAAATGTATTATCTCTTGGATTTACACACGGCATCTATTGCACGTCTGTCCGTCCTGGGAGTGGGATCCCTCCTCTGTTGCTCTTCCTGAGGTTTCTCCCATTTTCCCTTTAAACTGTGGGTTTTCTCTGGAAGTTTCTCCTTGTACGATGTGAGGGTCTAAGGACAGAGGGTGTCGTTTTCTCATACTGATATTCTGCACAAGCTGTGCTGTTGTATTTGCTGTAATGTGTCCTTATTGCAAAGTATTTTGACTGTATGTGCAGCACTTTCACCAAAAATCGTTTAAAAAATGTGCTATATAAATAAAACTTGATTTGATTCCCACAAATCCATATGCAGGGCAGGCATACACGGTGCCAAACTGCTAATCATCTAATTGAATGCCAATTCACAAACACTCACACACTGATTGCTCTGCCTTAGGAGGAGATTTGGGGTTCAGAGTTCATCTTCAGATTATCGGACTCCCGACTCAACTCTTTAAGCTTCAACAAACCAAACAGTTGGACATATAAAAAAAACACAAACTGCGATTGTTTTTCCAGCGCCACATCTGTGATAAGCCAATGTCGTCAGTTATATATCTGATGTATTGGTCAGTATATAGAAATGATCTCAACAACTTAACATTCGGACGAGAAGAGATGTTTGTTCCACAAAATGCAGACGAACCATGAGATTAAAAGCCTGTGAATTCAATAAAATGTCCTTTTAACAGCTCCGTTATGAAAGAGAGTGCACAGAGGAGGAGGTGACGGAGGGATGAGTGTGATGTGGGTGTGTGATTATGTGGATGGGGGCTGAAGTGAAAACGCCACCTGTCAGTTTGAAGTGTTGTTGATGTCTTTGTGTGGTTGTTGTATAACGAACATGCAGTCCGTTGACTCCTGACCCCGGAAACACGACCTGTTCCTGCAGCTGAGAGGATTTACACAGCAGTCCAATACATTCAGGATTAAGGATTATCCATCTGTCAGAGACACTGCTGCGATGTTCCTAAACAACAGGGCGACCCCATCGACCCCGACCAGAGAGGAATCAGAGACTGAAGCCATTTAAACAAACATCAAAATGTAGGAAATGTGACCCAATAAAGACTCACTTTCCTAACAGCTGGTTGGACAAAGATGAAAACATATCGTCAAAAAGTTGAATACAGAAAGAAAAGTTGATAGAACTGACAGTGCATTTACAATATTCTCGCCCTGTTTACGAAGAAAATTACTCACAGGTTTCACTTGAAGAGGCCCTATTATGCTTTTGGGGGTTTTCCCTTTCCTGTAGTGTAATACATTTGTTTCTGTGCATGTAAATGGTCTGCAAAGGCTCACATTCCTGTGTTCCCTCCAGAAGGAGTTTCTCTCCCACACACTCGTAGTGACATCACTATGTAAGACTAGCGCTTCTATTGGCTAGCTCTCCAACACATTGTACGTGATAGGTTAAGGGGCGGGACATCTATGAGCGGTTGACCAATCACAACAGAGCCGACCAACGAAACAATCAGAGCAGACTGGGCTCTGGTTTCAGACAGAGGGTGAAAAGAGGTGCTGCAGTACAGGCAGTATGAGAAAAATAAAGAGCTTTTTGAACATTAAAGCATGGAGACACGTCCCAGTAGAGACACACATTTGAACCTTACAATTCACATTATATGTCCTCTTTAATACAATGTGGTGGTAAACATGTTTAATGCGCTGATTTAGCATAACTGAGATCTGCTTTTTCTCACTCTTGACTGAAATGAAACATACTATTGCAACATATTTTTCAGCTATATCTCCCAGCCTGTGCATGGTATACACAGCTCTAAGTAAAATAAAGTAAACGTTTCTGAGTAATAAAGTCCAAGAGAAAGAATAACTTGTGTGTATGTAAGAAAGTAAAGTAAGTTTCTAAAAGTATGATTCATTTATAAGATATAATCCTGCGTCTGAATGTATCCACAGACGCTGACCTACAGCTGAAGAGACCTCATTAGAGAGGACCTGGTTCTTCAACTCTTTACACAAAACACTCGGAGACCTTCTGACTCTTAAACAGGAGGTTTAACAAGAAGCGGTAGAGCTCACATTCACACTCGGAGGAAAGAAAGTGGACATCTGGAGGATGAAGTGTGTGTGTGTGTGTGTGTGTGTGTGTGTGCGTGTGTGTGTGTGTGTGTGTGTGTGTGTGTGTGGGTGTGTGTGACCTCCTTCAGCAGTTGAGTCTGGATGTAATGAGGCTCCATCAAACTGTCCAATATCTCAATATCTGACCTTTTTATCAGAGGATCAATGTGTGTGAGTGAGTGTGCGCGCGTGTATGTGTATTTGTGTGTGTGTGTGTGTGTAATGAGGCTTTGGCAAACTGTGTGACTCAGTATGAACATTAAACTGGCGCTAATGGACCGGTTTAGACACGCATGAAGGAATAACATGCCTTCCTCGGACTCTTTCACACTTTCCATCTCTCCTTCAGCAGCGCAGACTTTAACATCTTCCCTGAGCTGACCTCAGAAGGAGTTTCACTGCCATTTCAGCAGAAAAACATCTCGCTTTTAACAGGTGTAAAGCAGCCATAGAGGACATAAAGTCTGTGCAGGAATCAACACTAATTCAACAGGTCAAAGTAGAGCGAAAACGCTGTAGAAACTCAACGTCAGAACAAATAATCCACTTTGGAAACACCTTCAATAGACACGATTAAATAAAAGGCCATAGTAAGTGTCCATTAAACCAAGATAGGGTAGACTTTCCTTTCCTAGAACTTCTCCGAATTGGCCTGACCGCTACAAACACTCATTCCTGGTCATGTTCATTAAGCTTCTCAAGCAACACATCCTCACTCCCAGGTCGGCCTGGTTGACGTTATGTTGACGTAATGTCAAGTCCCCTGTGTCGGCTTTTTCCAACGCAAGAGGGGGGGGCGGCCGCGTCGGCTTTTTCCAACGCAAGGGGGGGGGTGCCCTTAGCGTACATTTTCAACTTTCCGGGATGTCCATAGGCTTCTATAGCTCTCTAAACGTACAGTATGTTGTAGACGACTTGAGATCGCGAGCGAATGCTACCCGCAGATCCATTCTCACAGCGTTTATCAACCTTTTTCTTACTCAATATCAAGCCACACTTATTGTTTTTACTTCTTTATTTTAATTGAATAATGTAGGACTTTTGTTGTCGTCAGTTATGGGGAGAGCAGGGGCTCAGAATACTGAAATCTGTATTGTTTAATCGTTTTTTCCTTCTAATTTTGTATTCTTTTCTAAACCACACACTGTTATTTACTCAACAATAACACAGAATTAGCCTTGTGTTTATTTGATTGATTAATAAATACAAGTTGGAGTCTGTCAGGACCGAGGGTCGGAGCAGCTCATTTGCTTTAGAGAATATTACACCCGGAAGTAAGTATTCTCTCCGCTTCGCTTGACAAACCCTGTGATAGTCCTCAAGCTCTGTGATTGGAGAGTGTGCTCCGAGGGTTACGCCGAGCGTCGAACAGCACTTGAAATGGGATGGAACCACGGCAGACTGTCCAAAACTGGATTTGAACGGATCCACCCACAATATGGCAGTAGCCATCGATCAGCTTAAGATAAGATATACTTTATTGATCCCAAGTTGGAAACATTTGCGTTACATCAGCATGTGTAACAGTTGTAAATATGCAGTGGTGTTTATTTGTAAATCATTTAGTATAATCACACTAATTCTGTGTTCTTCATTTATTGAATGTTCAATACCTGACAAGGTCGGAGATGAAAAACCTGGGTCGCAGGTTCCTCGATAGTGCATTACAAGACATCTATCAATATGTGTGTATCCCTCCACCATTAAACTGTCATATTCTGCACATTTCTTATACTATCTACATGTATATTATAAGAGTATAATACATACGTATAATCAGTTAAAATAAGTGCTTAAACATACAGTAGTTAACATTGCAGGAAAGCAATATATTAGTACTTTTTCAGGCTTAATATTTATACCCCCAAAGCTTTTTTCTTATTCAAAATAAGACCTTAACCTAAAGTATTCTTTAATGTTTAAATAAAGCCTTATTAGTTTGTCTGTCTGTGTCTCCTATTAATATCTAATGATAAAAATAATACATTTCAATAACGTGCTTTAACCACCAGGTGTCCCTTTCTATCAGCTGTGCACCGTTATGGTGTAAATATAGGCTACCAATCAGAGATGTTCACAAGTCTTTTTTTGCAAGTCCAAGTCAAGTCTCAAGTCTTTGGTCACGAGTACAAGTCAAGTCTCAAGTCTTTGTGGGGTGAGACTTGATCAAGTCTCAAGTCTTTGGTCATGAGTCCAAGTCAAGTCTCAAGTCTCTAAAAAAATAAAAGTCTCATGTCTCTTCTGGTTGTAATGAGCCTTCTATTGTCTGCTGCTATCCAGTCTGTTAAGAGTACTGCACAGCTATATCTAAGAAATGCAAAGCATGGACTGTATTATTATCACTCCTATATCTATTAGCATACAGTATCAGTACTGATTAGTATAGTACTGTTTGTTATATGATCACTTTAAACAGGCTATTGCAATATGAGGAAAAACATCACACTTTAGCTAAATGCAAACAACTTATAAGCAAAACAATTCAGAATCAGAAATACGTCAAATACGTCTTTGTATCAACCGTATTGTTTAATTACACTGGGTCTCTAATGACATATTTTAAGTCTACTATTAATACACATATTCCTCTATCCTCTCACTCAAAGCCAGTGTCATGGTAACCTAATAAACCTGTAACATTAACGCTACGTGGTCAACAATAAACCTGTAACCTGCCTATAAACCCACAGATGTATTTATGTATGTAACTATGTATTTTTCTACGTTTAACGTTAGCCAGTAGATGGTGGCAGCGGGTAATGATTAACGTTACCGACCTTTTTTATGTCATGTCAAGAGTTGGATGTCAACGCCACTCAATTCAAACAAGTGCGACAAGAAAACATTCACTCATCTTTTCAAATATTCAGTTACAAAGCTAGTAGCAAGCTAAGTTAACATTACATAGCTGATGCTGAGCTAAACATGTTTGCTAACCGTCCATGCGTTAATGTGACTGACCTCTCCGGGTGAGTGTTCAAGTGCCTGATGAAATCCGACGTTGTTGCGCCAGCATCCTTGATTTTGATATTGCAGACTTTGCAGTGTGCGCTCCTTTTGTTGGTGCCGCCGGCGTTTTGTTAGAAGTGTTTGTAGCTGAACCTAATTACAAGCGGTACAGCCGCAGGTCGCTATTGTGTTACTACGAGGTAGTAACAGAGGCGCGCACGTCTGCGTACCTGCCTGTCAGCCTCCCATCTGGGCACAAACGTATCTCGTGGCCTTATTGGTCATGTGCGCGTTCGTGTGTGTTGGAGGAGGCGGGCTAAGGAAGTAGCAGCCTCTAGCAGATTATCTCCGGTTGTGTATTTTCAAATTCTAGCGATCTCGAGCCGGTTTCTCTCAAATGTACCTCCCCCACCTTTAATACACCAAAAATAGAAAACACAATGATTGTTCACGAGTCCCAACACACGAGTCCAAGTCGAGTCTGAAGTCTTTTGGTCATGAGTCCAAGTCAAGTCTCAAGTCTCTGTGTGTGCGACTTAAGTACGACTCGAGTCCGAGTCGCAGACTCGAGTCCCCATCTCTGCTACCAATATACCGATTGGATCAAATATAAAAGTCAGCCGAATTAGTATTGAAACTGCAAGGAGACGTATTGTGTGAAGAGAAATTTAAGATTTTGTTTAATTGCTGATATATTTATGATTCACGGCACATATTCAGTTCTTCCTGTTTGTCTAGAAGTCTTCTCATCAGGGCTATAAATAGCGAACTACGGCAGATATGTAATATTTAATGCAGCCAATTCGTGTATTACAATGCCGTTATGTGATGACCTCCTAAGAGAAAAGCAAGCAAACTCGGAATAAAGTATTATTTAAAAAAAAATAATTCGTATTTCACATCAACAGGAAGTCCGGTTAACTAAAATGTCTGTGCGGAACAATACCCCAACCCATAGATCCGTGGGTGAATAATGTCAATCACCACATTACACACATCCCTTCACATTTACATTTGAATTTACATTAAAGTATTTCGTGAGGCCTTCTAAAATGTTTTTAAATATAATTAGGGTTGTAGTTGAAGAGTTTGTCAATTATTGCGTTGCCTGGCAACACACTCAAACATCCAATCACAGAGCTTGAGGACTATCACAGGGTTTGTCAAGCGAAGCGGAGAGAATACTTACTTCCGGTGTAAAATTCTCTAAAGCAACTACTATGAGCTGCTTATCGTATCACATCATGTACATCGTGTTGTATCATGTACCATTATCTTATCGTAGAGTATTGTTCGTATCGTAGAGTATTATATCTTATTGTATCGTGTTATATCGTGTTGTCTCCTATCGTATCATGTCTTATCGAATGGTATCGCATCTTATATCGTTTCATGTCCAATCGTGTCGTATCATCTCCCGTTGTATCGTATCGTGTCTTGTGGCATTATATTATGTCCTATCATGTCGTATTGTATTCTCACTCATTGATTTCTTCCTGGAGATATGATTATTTTGATTCTGGGTTTCTCCATTTTACTCACAATGCTATACTGTAGGGACTTTTGTTTTAGAAGGATCTGAAACTCTGACTTCCTGTCTTAACATACAACTCTAACACAAAGCTTTGGTGTGTGTGTGTGTGTGTGTGTGTGTGTGTGTGTGTGTGTGTGTGTGTGTGTGTGTGTGTGTGTGCGTGTGTGTCTGTGGTCATTAGTGGTGGAGAGAGTTGTGGGTTCAGTGACCACACACATACTAACAACATAATGAACAACATATGGCGGAGAGGGAAATGACAGCAGTCAGATAGAGGGAGATAGAGCAGAGGGGATATTCTGACACAATGACAGACTTGTTGTGGCACACAAATTACACGCAAATTATCAATTTTTAAAAATGTATTGAAATCTGACAACATCACCAATTCAAATATATTTTCCCAGATAATCAGTCTTGTGGTTTTAATGTAATTTCAAACCAGCCCAACAAATGCAGTAAGTATTTGATATCCTCACGCTAAGTATCATCTAGTACCGTCTGCTGCAGGTCTACGCAGGTAACAGGGTGTGTGTGTGTGTGTGTGTGTGTGTGTGTGTGTGTGTGTGTGTGTGTGTGTGTGTGTGTGTGTGTGCATGTGTGTGTTTCAGTGAGGGAGGGCGGTTTAGTCCAGGTTCACAGACACTCCCTGAAACACAAATCAGTGTCACGCAAGTCCCACACACCTTACCCGGGAAGTGTGTGTGTGTGTGTGTGGTGTGTGTGTGTGTGTGTGTGTGTGTGTTTGTGTATGTAAGTGTGTGTGTGTGTGTGTGTTTGTGTGTGTGTGTGTTCATAAAACTAGGTGTCCGTGTGTGAACCAACGCATACTTGTCAAAACCTAGCGCCAATCAGTAGACTCTGACTATGCAAAAGACATTTGAAATGAACCCACACACACACATTTTACCTGGAGGTTAAAAGAAAAGTCAGAATGAGAGAGATAAAGTCAGTATTCTAAGCGTTTTACCAGTCAGATGAATAAATAAATAAAGCTTCAAAATATATTGGTAATATTCACACACACACACACACACACACACACACACACACACACACACACACCCACACACACACACACACACACACACACACACACACACACCAAAGCTTTGTGTTCGAGTTGTATGTTAAGACAGGAAGTCTTTACTCTGCTATATTCCTAAAACTAAACTGAAATGTATCGAGAACAGATATCCACTCACGTCGTGAGAAACCAAATCATGTTCACCAATGATGAATGTCGTGTATTTAGAGGTACTTGTACTTTTCTTGAGTATTTCCACATTCTGCAACTTCATACTTATATTCCACCAAATCTGCATTTGTCATAGAACTTTGTCCCCTTTTCAGATTACAGTTTTCTATAACAATAAGTTTTGCGTATGTCATTTATAGGTGAGGTTTTTTTTTCAGCTATTTTACATGTAGTACTGTATTTTAAAGTGACAGGTATGGGTACTTTAACTGGATCTCCATCACTGGTGCAGTAAATATTTTCGGTTGATTCTGAACAATTACCACACCCTTAAGGTGAAATAAGGTAACGGCAGCAACACAAACAAACCAGGACTCTGAGAACACAATCAGCCCTGAAGCACACACACGGTCACCATCACAATAACACAATCAAACAAATATTGCCAAATATTTCACTGAGCCACCGCCGTCTACATACCTGTCTGAACCACAACCTGTGTGTGTGTGTGTGTGTGTGTGTGTGTGTGTGTGCGCGTGTGTGTCCTGATGTCTGCAATGAGGCAGTTTGCTCCAGTCTTTCAATTATAGATGAACGTTTTGTTCTACTAAAGCCAGAACTTGAAGAGGGTGGAAAGGACCAACACAGCAGGAGGAAGTATCACACACACACACACACACACACACACACACACACACACACACACACACACACACACCTCAGAGTCTGCAGTAATGGCCCATGCAGCCTTATCAATATCTCAGTGGATGGAGGAGAGGATCAAAGGTTGAACAATTAATGCCGAGACAGAAACACACCTTTCTGTCTGTCTGACTCAAAGTGCGGTAGATCATCTTTGAGTTGGACTTGATTTGAAGTCCAATGTTTGTTTGAAACTGTGAAACTTTGCAAGTTCTGTCTGTTGTTTTCTTGCTTCTTTTTACCTGTTAAGCCCTGAGCCTGTTTTTCACGTCTCAGGCTCGAAAATGACATTCCCAGAACAAATTACTATAACTTTTAAAAGGGGTAAATTAATAATCTTTTTTCTCAAAGCAATGATAAACTTGTGAGTTGAATTTAGAAAAGTCAGAATCAAAATAGATTTTTTTAATTTTAAAGTAAATATCAGATTGAACATAGTAAAAACATATAAATTATAATGTCCGTCCAAAAAAAAACATTACTTGTAGTGAAAACCCTTGAATGATGGGATAGTAGACTAAAAGCTTTAGGAATCCAAACTATAACATATAATAAGTACCCTGTATCAAGATTGAGGCAAAACAGGTGACATTTGACCTTTTTAGAGAGATTTAGAAGAAAAAAAACCCACTTCTGGGGTCATTTGGGTGGATTTGCCGGTTCTCTGGAACCCAACGGTCGATTTTGTTGATTGACACCTCTTTTGAACCGTTAGAGCCAATAGAATCGAAGGGGGAGTTCCCAGAATCCATCTAAACATTACCCATTGGTGAATAGAGTGATGCGCAGCCAGAATGCCGAAAACCGGAAGTTGTCATACACTCTCGTAGCTCTCATAATAGCTATATATGAAAACTCGTTTTTTTCGACAGAAATATGACGATGGATAATTTCAAAGTGACACAGACATATTGGATGAACCTATGGATTAACCTTCAGCAGCGTTTTTATTATTTTAATGCCACTGAACACAACTTTTGATCAGAACAACAGCTAAAGTAAGAATATCTCAGTGTTTCCTCCGTGAAGCTACGTGTTGTGATGTCTGTGTTTGCTTCCACTGTCGCGAGTTCTGATCGCTCAGTGATGATACTTATACCCCTATAATCTGTGGAATCTCATCTTGCTAATCGGTATCTTGTTTGTGCAGATTGTTTCGCTCAGGGCTCATTTAGACGCTTCTTGTGAGACTTGTGTTTTGTTTCGGTAAAAAAGTTCGTATCGTCAGTTAGCTGCGTTTCTTCCCGTTAACTGGCTATGACACGTTAATAGGTTTTTAAGTGTTAAGAAGCCCTGAGACACCGTTCAGTGAAAAAACCCAGGTTAAGGCCTGGACATACCGATAGATGTCTGGCCGTCAATCAGCGTCCTGTCGCTCTACTCAGATTGGTGGGTCCAGCACCTTCGTGTCTTTTTAGCCGTGCCGACACCTTCCGAGGCTGTCGGAAAAATAAATCACTCTGATTGGCTGTTCAGCTCAGCGAATCAGTGCATGAGAAGCTAAACGGAAGTGAAGAAGGCAAACACAGACGGCTATTATTTTTCATTTTCCAGTACCGCACTAAACATGTTTTCGATTATAAGTCGTTCTGTGAAACAGCCTGTGATGGACGAGAGTGAAAATGGAACGCACGCTATTTGTTGTTTGTATATATCACGCAGTCTCTCTTCCGATTGTTGCCTCTTTTGAATTAAGAATACACACTACCGCCGCCTGCTGGTAAGGAGAGTTATTGCCACTCACGCATGCGCAGTGCGTACGTGCTACTTGGCCGTCGGCTGAAGTCTTTGCGGTGTGTTCCAGTGCGACACATGGCCGAGACGCAGGAGACGTGAGGCGACATTCAAGTCTGTCGGGACGTGTTCTTTGGTGTCAGTTTGGTGTGTCAGGGCCTTAAGACCCCATTTATAAGTGCCTCGTCATTTACACTTAACCACACATCTCTGGTTGCCACATTGCTGATCTCATTGAAAGCTGTCTTGCTTTTCTGATACTTAATGCAAATGTGGGTATTGATTGATTCACTACTACAGACACTCTCAGAGCATGGATAGCTCAGTCGGTATAGCATCAGACTTTTAATCTGAGGGTCCAGGGTTCAAGTCCCTGTTCAGGCGGTAAATCTATTGTGTGATGTGACTCAAGTCCTCTCTGAAGCTGACATTTGACTGCCATGCAAAGTCAGCTTGTTGCATTTGTGCTAGTCTGTTTCCTACCAGACTATCTAGGTACATCCAAGTCACTGGCACAGGTCTTTAAAGGTCCTTACTTAGTCTTTGCGGTGTGTTCCAGTGCGACGAAGGAGACGTGAGGCGACACAACAATCGGGTCCGTCGGGACGTGTTCTTTGGTGTCAGTTTGGTGTGTCAGGGCCTTAAGACCCCATTTATAAGTGCCTCATCATTTACACTTAACCACACATCTCTGGTTGCCACATTGCTGATCTCATTGAAAGCTGTCTTGCTTTTCTGATACTTAATGCAAATGTGGGTATTGATTGATTCACTACTACAGACACTCTCAGAGCCTGGATAGCTCAGTCGGTAGAGCATCAGACTTTTAATCTGAGGGTCCAGGGTTCAAGTCCCTGTTCAGGCGGTAAATCTATTGTGTGATGTGACTCAAGTCCTCTCTGAAGCTGATATTTGACTGCCATGCAAAGTCAGCTTGTTGCATTTGTGCTAGTCTGTTTCCTACCAGACTATCTAGGTACATCCAAGTCACTGGCACAGGTCTTTAAAGGTCCTTACTTAGTCTTTGCGGTGTGTTCCAGTGCGACGAAGGAGACGTGAGGCGACACAACAATCGGGTCCGTCGGGACGTGTTCTTTGGTGTCAGTTTTGGTGTGTCAGGGCCTTTAGATGTTAAGCAGCTATGTTGAGACTTGGTGATACATTACATTACATTGCATTTAGCTGACGCTTTTATCCAAAGCGACTTACAATAAGTACATTCGACCAGGAAGACACAACCTTGAAGAAAACAGAATCATATAAGAACATCAGATTTCAAAGAGCCAATCGTTTCAAGTGCTACTCAACTGGCTTCAGGTAAGCCAGTCCTTTATTAGTATATAAGTGCTCTGTTAGCAGTTCTTTGTTCATTTGTTCAGTCATTCTATCGCTCGAAGTGGAGTCGAAAGAGATGAGTTTTCAGTCAGCGCCGGAAGGTGTGTAAGCTTTCTGCTGTCCTGCGATACAACACACATGTTGTTCAATGTTGAGCTATCTCAGAGAAAAGCTAACTCATATTTGCACAAACTGCCCATAATATGCTGTGTGAAAACTGAAAGATCAGAAATGTAGGAAATAATAAATGATAATGAATCCATGAGGATAACAGTCATTAGCTAAACGAGCTCCACTCTAACGACCAACATGGAGAACATCCTGATTTAAATTAATAATCAAATAATATTGAGCATGACCTTTTTATTCTCTCACTTTGTACATTTTCCTGATCATACTTCTAATATGTTCAATGCAGGAATTAAACTCCTTGTACAGTGTAGCATTAGGATTGTCTAAGAATCTGATCTTTAAAAAAACTGGAAATTGGTCAAAACAGAGCTCTTCATTATTCACACACAAATGCTTTTCTTATGCACCGTAATATCTCATTGCATCCTGTAGACAACTTTACAATCCTTTCTTCTGATATTATTCTTAGATGATGAGAAGCCAGAGTACTTTGGTTTCGTATTTTACTGACCAATTAGTGAAAATAGGTACAGAACATAATTATTAGACAAGAAAGGCCAGTTTATAATATCTCTTACCACCCAGGCCAAGGTGTATCTCCTCAAATCTACTGTCACTTGTAGAGCTGGGACCAGGACGTTATTTCTTCAATGTCCATTGTAACGCTGCAACTCAACAGCTATGTATTGCTCGATCTGAGACCTCTTAAACATTGATATTGTACAGACATCAGAAAAACATATTGCAGTGTGACTTGCAATCAAAAAGCTTGATTGTCCACACATAGAAGTCCACATCAAGATGCAGAAAACAAATCTTCCCATCTCCTGAAAAGTGAAACTGTCGCAATTCAAAACAGCAGGCACTTTCTCCATTTAACAGCGTTTCCAAAAGCACTTAATAATCCAGTGAAAACCCGAAACCTTTATCGGACGGCTTTCTTTTTATCTACGACACAGATTTGTTTATATTAGAATATATTTTGATGAAAATCTCAGACTGGCGTTCTGTTCCTGAGTGAACTTTAATAACGTGTCAAAGCACTTCAAACCGTGTGGCTTCAAAGAGCTCCATTAGAAGACGGCTTCAAATATTAATAACTGCAGCCAGCAAGCTCGCTCTTTTATCAATACATCTGGCGCACAGACACACCGACGCATAGCAACATACCAACACACACACAGATACCGCCGTTGTCTCACACACAACGTATACAGCAAACGTTTACACAAACACACTTGATCAGCATTGTTTTAATGCTGCTTACAAGCAGACACACACACTGTCCTGTTAGCTGAGTGTGGTTACAGGTTCATCACTCAGCAGAACCACAAACGTGTTGTGTATGTTTTAGTGAAAATTACCATTATCATTAGTTACACATGTTTAACTTGTCTCACTTAATCTCTTCCCAATAGAGTGGAGCAGTGGTGACGTTTTTGTTGTAGGCCAACCCGGAAGTCGTACATCTTTTTGTAAACTGCTGCATTCAGCAAGTGCTTTTTTAAAGGTCACCTATTATACAAAATCCACTTGTTCATGTCTCTTCTACTTCAACATGTGTCCCCTCTTCTTCATGTCTCTTCTACATCAACATGTGTCCCCTCTTCTTCATGTCTCTTCTACATCAACATGTGTCCCCTCTTCTTCATGTCTCTTCTACATCAACATGTGTCCCCTCTTCTTCATGTCTCTTCTACATCAACATGTGTCCCCTCTTCTCCATGTCTCTTCTACATCAACATGTGTCCCCTCTTCTTCATGTCTCTTCTACATCAACATGTGTCCCCTCTTCTGCATGTCTCTTCTACATCAACATGTGTCCCCTCTTCTTCATGTCTCTTCTACATCAACATGTGTCCCCTCTTCTTCATGTCTCTTCTACATCAACATGTGTCCCCTCTTCTTCATGTCTCTTCTACATCAACATGTGTCCCCTCTTCTCCATGTCTCCTCTACATCAACATGTGTCCCCTCTTCTTCATGTCTCTTCTACATCAACATGTGTCCCCTCTTCTCCATGTCTCCTCTACATCGACATGTGTCCCCTCTTCTTCATGTCTCTTCTACATCGACATGTGTCCCCTCTTCTTCATGTCTCTTCTACATCAACATGTGTCCCCTCTTCTTCATGTCTCTTCTACATCAACATGTGTCCCTTCTTCTTCATGTCTCTTCTACATCAACATGTGTCAGCAGGAGAGGACTCTTTAAAGTAGAGACACTACTGATATACACCTGAACATCAGCAGGAGAGGACTCTTTAAAGTAGAGACACTACTGATATACACCTGAACATCAGCAGGAGAGGACTCTTTAAAGTAGAGACACTACATACTGATATACACCTGAACATCAGCAGGAGAGAACTCTTTAAAGTAGAGACACTACATACTGATATACACCTGAACATCAGCAGGAGAGGACTCTTTAAAGTAGAGACACTACATACTGAAATACACCTGAACATCAGCAGGAGAGGACTCTTTAAAGTAGAGACACTACATACTGATATACACCTGAACATCAGCAGGAGAGGACTCTTTAAAGTAGAGACACTACATGCTGATATACACCTGAACATCAGCAGGAGAGGACTCTTTAAAGTAGAGACAGTACTGATATACACCTGAACATCAGCAGGAGAGGACTCTTTAAAGTAGAGACACTACATACTGATATACACCTGAACATCAGCAGGAGAGGACTCTTTAAATTAGAGACACAACATACTGATATACAGCTGAACATCAGCAGGAGAGGACTCTTTAAAGCAGAGACACTACATCATGATATACACCTGAACATCAGCAGGAGAGGACTCTTTAAAGTAGAGACACTATATACTGATATACACCTGAACATCAGCAGGAGAGGACTCTTTAAAGAGGAGACACTACATGCTGATATACACCTGAACATCAGCAGGAGAGGACTCTTTAAAGTAGAGACACTACATACTGATATACACCTGAACATCAGCAGGAGAGGACTCTTTAAAGTAGAGACACTACATACTGATATATACCTGAACATCAGCAGGAGAGGACTCTTTAAAGTAGAGACACTACATGCTGATATACACCTGAACATCAGCAGGAGAGGACTCTTTAAAGTAGAGACACTACATACTGATATACACCTGAACATCAGCAGGAGAGGACTCTTTAAAGTAGAGACACTACATACTGATATACACCTGAACATCAGCAGGAGAGGACTCTTTAAAGTAGAGACACTACATCATGATATACACCTGAACATCAGCAGGAGAGGACTCTTTAAAGTAGAGACACTACATGCTGATATACACCTGAACATCAGCAGGAGAGGACTCTTTAAAGTAGAGAAAGTACTGATATACACCTGAACATCAGCAGGAGAGGACTCTTTAAAGTAGAGACACTACATACTGATATACAGCTGAACATCAGCAGGAGAGGACTCTTTAAAGTAGAGACACTACATCATGATATACACCTGAACATCAGCAGGAGAGGACTCTTTAAAGTAGAGACACTACATGCTGATATACACCTGAACATCAGCAGGAGAGGACTCTTTAAAGTAGAGACACTACATACTGATATACACCTGAACATCAGCAGGAGAGGACTCTTTAAATTAGAGACACAACATACTGATATACAGCTGAATATCAGCAGGAGAGGACTCTTTAAAGTAGAGACACTACATCATGATATACACCTGAACATCAGCAGGAGAGGACTCTTTAAAGTAGAGACACTATATACTGATATACAGCTGAACATCAGCAGGAGAGGACTCTTTAAAGTAGAGACACTACATCATGATATACACCTGAACATCAGCAGGAGAGGACTCTTTAAAGTAGAGACACTACATGCTGATATACACCTGCACATCAGCAGGAGAGGACTCTTTAAAGTAGAGACACTACATCATGATATACACCTGAACATCAGCAGGAGAGGACTCTTTAAAGTAGAGACACTACATGCTGATATACACCTGAACATCAGCAGGAGAGGACTCTTTAAAGTAGAGGCACTACATACTGATATACACCTGAACATCAGCAGGAGAGGACTCTTTAAAGTAGAGACACTACATGCTGATATACACCTGAACATCAGCAGGAGAGGACTCTTTAAAGTAGAGACAGTACTGATATACACTTGAACATCAGCAGGAGAGGACTCTTTAAAGTAGAGACACTACATGCTGATATACACCTGAACGTCAGCAGGAGAGGACTCTTTAAAGTAGAGACAGTACTGATATACACCTGAACATCAGCAGGAGAGGACTCTTTAAAGTAGAGACACTACATACTGATATACAGCTGAACATCAGCAGGAGAGGACTCTTTAAAGTAGAGACACTACATCATTATATACACCTGAACATCAGCAGGAGAGGACTCTTTAAAGTAGAGACACTATATACTGATATACACCTGAACATCAGCAGGAGAGGACTCTTTAAAGTAGAGACACTACATGCTGATATACACCTGAACATCAGCAGGAGAGGACTCTTTAAAGTAGAGACACTACATACTGATATACACCTGAACATCAGCAGGAGAGGACTCTTTAAAGTAGAGACACTACATGCTGATATACACCTGAACATCAGCAGGAGAGGACTCTTTAAAGTAGAGACAGTACTGATATACACCTGAACATCAGCAGGAGAGGACTCTTTAAAGTAGAGACACTACATACTGATATACACCTGAACATCAGCAGGAGAGGACTCTTTAAATTAGAGACACAACATACTGATATACAGCTGAACATCAGCAGGAGAGGACTCTTTAAAGTAGAGACACTACATCATGATATACACCTGAACATCAGCAGGAGAGGACTCTTTAAAGTAGAGATACTATATACTGATATACAGCTGAACATCAGCAGGAGAGGACTCTTTAAAGTAGAGACACTACATCATGATATACACCGGAACATCAGCAGGAGAGGACTCTTTAAAGTAGAGACACTACATGCTGATATACACTTGAACATCAGCAGGAGAGGACTCTTTAAAGTATGGACACTACATACTGATATACACCTGAACATCAGCAGGAGAGGACTCTTTAAAGTAGGGACACTACATACTGATATACACCTGAACATCAGCAGGAGAGGACTCTTTAAAGTAGGGACACTACATACTGATATACACCTGAACATCAGCAGGAGAGGACTCTTTCATTTGTTTAGGTTTGTCTGTATAAAGTTTGTTGTAGTTTAAATGTTAATGGCAGAATAAAATGTGCTTATATTTCACAGTGGGCCAGATACCTTACACCTTTCTCATTAAAGGTTATTAGAATCGGTTTCAGTCTGTGTGGGATGTCTCTCCTATTTCCAGGAGACAGCGTTGCTGCAGAAGCTGTTATGGATACAGTCGTGTACCTGCACTACAGTCTTTATGTCCAACAGACAAATTACATTTGTTATGGCCGACACTGCAGCTTGTTATGGCAGGAAAGCCACAATGGCACCATCCTGGCACTGCCACGCTACTATTAATCACAGCTGACAGGTTAATATGCCTTTGTGAGAAAAGTGTGTTCGAGAGGAGAATATGAAACTGGCTGTCCCGCCCTTCTCTCCGCTCGGTTGAACGTTGGGGTTGGGCTGTGAATTCCTCCGCAGATTTTTTGCCAAAATAAACCAACTTTGGAAATTGAAAAATGCAGGCTAGTGCCAGACAATGAGAACACACAGGGATACAATAAAAGTGCTGTGTATTTAGAGATTATACTGAGACACATTGGTATTTAAGAAGTGTGTTGTGTTTCTATGACCACCAGCACACGTCAACTGCTGCATTACTGCATATTTAACAGAGCTCTTTCTTATGTTGGGAATTTTTTAGAAATTGTGGCATTAAAGTATAATTCATTTTCTGAAACATATAAAAAAACACAAAATAACCACGTTTTTTCTTCAGTTTCTATCCACAGAATGAATAATCAGTCCGGGATTAGTAAGGGAGAATGTGTGTGTTAAGTTTAATGTCACAATATCAAACGCTCAGGATATTTTTGGGTTAATTTGACCTTATCTTAAAGGCGGGGTAGGTAAGTTTGAGAAACCGGCTCGAGATACACTTGTTGTTATATTCCATGGAATGCTCTTAACTTCCCGATAGCAATGAATATCTGAAGTGCTTTGACAAAAAAAACATTAAAAAAATGTCATTTGTAGAAGCCGTGGCGCTGTAAAGAGCACGACCAATCATCTAAACTAAAGTAACTGCACGGCCTACCTGCCTGTCAGCCTTCCATCTGGGCACACACTTATCTCGTGCCCTCATTGGTCATGTGCGCGTTCGTGTGTGTTGGAGGAGGGGCTCTGTGAGGAAGTGGCAGATTTGTTCCGGCTGTGTATTTTCAAATTCTAGCGCACTCAAGCCGGTTTTTCCAAAATTACCTACCCCACTTTTAAAAGGAGAATAATATGATACATCTTTCTACACCTAGCTTTTACACACGTGACCCTTCACTCAAGGCTCTCATTTCTCTACAGGGATAATTTCACTAGAATTACACTTAGATATTCCTACTTGAGAACGTTTTTACTGCATGCAGTTTCAGCCTTCATCAGATCCTCACCAGGTGAGGGACTGCCATTGCTCACAGCTATTGGGAATGATAACATCTATGCTGCCTTCAGTTGCGTTCAACTCGCTACTCCTTTTCTATATATTCAACCCCGTCTTGTGGTTATTCAAAACGTCCGAAGTGGATATGATCTACTATCTCAGCGCTCAGAAGCTGTGCCGTGTGCTCGCTAATGATTTGAGAAATGTCAGAGGCCATGGAAGTGAATGCTTCTGTGTCAGAATATTATAATTTAAGTCGTAGAGGTTTTATTCGTAATGCTTCTTCGTGGCAGGCAGTGGCTCATGTGTAGCTGTAAGCTGCCAGTTAACCTCTTGGGCCGTGCTGAGGTGTCTTTGAGCAAGGCACTATTCCCCCAACACTGATGTAGGGCGCCACACAATGAAACCTCTCTGATTGTGCATCTGTGTGTTTCAACTTTACCTGAATCACAACAGAGTGAACTGAATCTTTTCTGGGCGATAGACATATGTCTTCTTAAATGTAAAACATGTCTAAGGAAAATATGGACATTCCCAAAGGCTTCAACGTTTACCTTTATTACCATGCCTTTGCATTTTTGCGCTACTTTACGTGGCTAATTATTCACCGCGGTGGCTCTTTAATGGCGGAGATGGCCTCCATGTTGTTGTTGCCTTTAGTGGTGTGTGTGATGCACACTGGAGATTCTTTCCTAATGAATAAGACATCCACGTGTTTTGTGCATGCAGCAGATAAAGCTTGTTTCCATTCTGCATTTTGGCCAACTCAGCAGGTCCTGGTAGTATGTACGGCAGTTTCCGATACAGCCTTTCAGGGAGGTTGTTATTGATTACACTAGTGCCTGTAGGAAAGCTAATTGATATACTTATTTAAGGTGGAAATATATCTGACATTCACTGATGGAGGTCCTGGTAAGGGAAATATTCTGCCCGCTCACAGAGAGAACATAAAAACAGGAGTGAAGTTCATCAGAATGCTGCTTGTTATTAAATGATCAGATTTCCCCTCACCGAGTCAGAGCTCACTAATGCTTCTCTGTGTGTCTATAAAGCCGAGTATAACAGCCTATAAAGGACACATCACTCCTGATATAATCCAGCAACACCACTCAGCAGCAACCCTGCAGACGGGTGTGAAATCACTGAATTGTAAGTGGAGCAATTAATTCAGTTTTATCTGTGAGGATATCAAAGACCCCTTGGCTGCTGCACAAGTAACAACACAGGGAGAAATAAATTAGTACCGTGACGGATGAAATGCACTCGATGGCTGTGGGGTAATTAACTTCCTGAGGACAGAGTGTGTGAGAGGCTGCAGAGAGAGAGGGGATGGATGAGAGAGGGATGGATGAGAGAGAGGATGGATGAGAGAGGGGTTGGATGAGAGAGGATGGATGAGAGAGGGGATGGATGAGAGAGAGGATGGATGAGAGAGAGGATGGATGAGAGAGGGGTTGGATGAGAGAGGGGATGGATGAGAGAGGGGATGGATGAGAGAGAGGATGGATGAGAGAGAGGATGGATGAGAGAGGGGTTGGATGAGAGAGGGGATGGATGAGAGAGGGGATGGATGAGAGAGAGGATGGATGAGAGAGGGGTTGGATGAGAGAGGGGATGGATGAGAGAGGGGATGGATGAGAGAGAGGATGGATGAGAGAGAGGATGGATGAGAGAGGGGTTGGATGAGAGAGAGGATGGATGAGAGAGGGGTTGGATGAGAGAGGGGTTGGATGAGAGAGGGGTTGGATGAGAGAAGGGATGGATGAGAGAGGGGTTGGATGAGAGAGGGGATGGATGAGAGAGGCGATAAATGAGAGAGGGGTTGGATGAGAGAAGGGATGGATGAGAGAGGGGTTGGATGAGAGAGGGGATGGATGAGAGAGGGGATAAATGAGAGAGGGGTTGGATGAGAGAAGGGTTGGATGAGAGAGAGGATGGATGAGAGAGGGGTTGGATGAGAGAGGGGATGGATGAGAGGGGGGATGGATGAGAGAGGGGATGGATGAGAGAGGGGTTGGATGAGAGAGGGGATGGATGAGAGGGGTCGGATGAGAGAGGGGATGGATGTGAGAGGGGTTGGATGAGAGAGAGGATGGATGAGAGAGGGGTTGGATGAGAGAGGGGTTGGATGAGAGAGGGGATGGATGAGAGAGGGGTGGATGAGAGAGGGGATGGATGAGAGGGGGGTTGGATGAGAGAGAGGTTGGATGAGAGAGGGGATGGATGAGAGGGGGGTTGGATGAGAGAGGGGATGGATGAGAGAGGGGTTGGATGAGAGAGGGGATGGATGTGAGAGGGGATGGATGAGAGAGGGGATGGATGAGAGAGGGGTTGGATGAGAGAGGGGTTGGATGAGAGAGGGGTTGGATGAGAGAGGGGATGGATGTGAGAGGGGTCGGATGAGAGAGGGGTTGGATGAGAGAGGGGATGGATGAGAGGGGATGGATGAGAGAGGGGATGGATGAGAGAGGGGTTGGATGAGAGAGGGGATGGATGAGAGAGGGGTTGGATGAGAGAGGGGATGGATGAGAGAGGGGATGGATGAGAGAGGGGTTGGATGAGAGAGGGGATGGATGAGAGAGGGGATGGATGAGAGAGGGGTGGATGAGAGAGGGGATGGATGAGAGAGGGGTCGGATGAGAGAGGGGATGGATGAGAGAGGGGATGGATGAGAGAGGGGTCGGATGAGAGAGGGGATGGATGAGAGAGGGGTCGGATGATAGAGGGGATGGATGAGAGAGGGGTCGGATGATAGAGGGGATGGATGAGAGAGGGGATGGATGAGAGAGGGGATGGATGAGAGAGGGGTCGGATGATAGAGGGGATGGATGAGAGAGGGGTTGGATGAGAGAGGGGATGGATGATAGAGGGGATGGATGAGAGAGGGGATGGATGAGAGAGGGGGGGGGTGAGAGAGGGGATGGATGAGAGAGGGGATGGATGAGAGAGGGGATGGATGAGAGAGGGGTTGGATGAGAGAGGGGTGGATGAGAGAGGGGTTGGATGAGAGAGGGGATGGATGTGAGAGGGGTCAGATGAGAGAGGAGTTGGATGAGAGAGGGGATGGATGAGAGGGGATGGATGAGAGAGGGGATGGATGAGAGAGGGGTTGGATGAGAGAGGGGATGGATGAGAGAGGGGATGGATGAGAGGGGATGGATGAGAGAGGGGATGGATGAGAGAGGGGTGGATGAGAGAGGGGTTGGATGAGAGAGGGGATGGATGAGAGGGGATGGATGAGAGAGGGGATGGATGGAGAGGGGATGGATGAGAGAGGGGTGGATGAGAGAGGGGATGGATGAGAGAGGGGATGGATGAGAGAGGGGTTGGATGAGAGAGGGGATGGATGAGAGAGGGGATGGATGAGAGAGGGGTCGGATGAGAGAGGGGATGGATGAGAGAGGGGTTGAATGAGAGAGGGGATGGATGAGAGAGGGGATGGATGAGAGAGGGGTCGGATGAGAGAGGGGATGGATGAGAGAGGGGTCGGATGAGAGAGGGGATGGATGAGAGAGGGGATGGATGAGAGAGGGGTCGGATGAGAGAGGGGATGGATGAGAGAGGGGTCGGATGATAGAGGGGATGGATGAGAGAGGGGTCGGATGATAGAGGGGATGGATGAGAGAGGGGATGGATGAGAGAGGGGATGGATGAGAGAGGGGTCGGGTGAGAGAGGGGATGGATGATAGAGGGGATGGATGAGAGAGGGGATGGATGAGAGAGGGGGGGGTGAGAGAGGGGATGGATGAGAGAGGGGATGGATGAGAGAGGGGATGGATGAGAGAGGGGATGGATGAGAGAGGGGGGGGTGAGAGAGGGGATGGATGAGAGAGGGGGGGGTGCGTGGGAGTAGCAGGACGGTGTTTTCATGAATGTTAATGGAACTTAAATTGCGCCTCTCTCAGAGTAGCATCTGCATAAAGTGAGCGGCTCTGTGGGCGTCATCAGATCCAGGGTCAGTGAGATCTGAAGCAGCTGGTCCTGATCTGTGAGGGAAGCACTGCAGGGTGAGACTCAGTGCAGCTACACACTCTCTGGTTTCTACTGTTCTCTTTTTTTATTACTGACGATTTTTATTCCATTCAATTTCTGTGTAAATTCTGCTATATTTTACTTTGTTTTTAAATATTTTTCTAGTCCTCCATCTCTGTTTTCAATCTTTACTTTTATGTATGCACCACAACACAAAGTCAAATTCCTCGTACGTGTCAACCTAACTAGTAATAAACCTGATTCTGATTCTGAATTATACCTGTGGGTTCTTGGAAGTGGTCATTTTGGAAAGGATTTGATTTATAAAGGCTCACAGAAAAGTTGTAATAAGTCTAAAATATGTCAAATACTTAAATATCCTCCAGAAAAGTTTACCTAAGTCTAAAAAATGCTGCGTTATGCAACATATTTAACTTTTCTACCACCTGTGTTGCTTTGCATATCGCTGATCAAACTGATATTTTGAAAGTTAGACTATAAATAACAAAATGCGGAATAGAGAGTATAAATACATAATCAACTCACTGTGAGGGCGGCTTCGGATCTCTTTGTCTCTTCTTCAAATCCCAAAAATATGGAAGAAAATAAAAGGTTTTCTGTGTTACATATTTCTTTAGAATTGCCCACAGCTTACTCCACTAGCAGCTCAAATGTTTTGCAGCATGAGTTTCCCGCGTGTCCCGTCTGAGCCATAAACATGAGATTAATACACAGGAAGTAATCTACTGGTAACAAGTTAATCTACTGTAAACACACACACACACACACACACACACACACACACACACACACATACCATGTATACATCACTTCAGGGGACATTACATTGACTTACATGCATTTCCTGGAGATTTATCCTAACCTTAACCACAACCAACACATGCCTAACCCTAACCCTAAACCTAACCAAGTCTTCACCCTGAAATTAATGATTCCCTTTATGGGGACCTCCATTTTGTCCCCATAAGGGAGGCGAGTCCCCACACGTAACTCTGTAGACAGATGTAGGTCCCCACAAGTATAGTAATGCAAGGCCACACACACACACACACACACACGCACGCACGCACACACTGAGGTCTCTATTAATCGGGGTCAGGAGGATTTTTCTCCAGGCACAAGCTTTCTGGAGGAAATCAATTTATCCTAATCTATGTGTTGTGTTTTGTTCTGCGCATGTCTGACCATGAACGCATCACAATGTTGACACGCAGATGGACAAAATCAATGTGGATAATTCAACCGGTTGTGAGGAGCAGAGCGACTGAAAACAATGAAACTGAAAACTAATGTGGAAAAGCCGCCAGGAATACAAATTATAGTCAATTTTCTAATGAAAAAAACTAAGAAAAGCAGGACAAAAACTCAAGTTTGAGAAGCTAGAACTTACTTTTATTAAGTTCTTCTATGAATTCATCAAGTTTTCCACCAACAGCAGGATGACGACATTTAAGGACATTCATATAAACCAAAAGACAAAGTTTTAGGATCTACCGGTAAAGTATTTTTTATACACGAGTCCCTTTATAACAGGATGTTATTGAAACATCAGTGAAGGTACCACAGTCCAGCTTTAAAAGAGTCATACTGAAAAACTGAGTCAACCCTTATCTGCAAAGACGAAACATTAAATGTATTTTGCTCGTTATATAGTGTTTAACGAACTAAATGTTCAGTATTCTCATTAATCCTTGATTAGTTAACCGCTAGCAGGATGTTTATTTGAATTCTGTTTTAGAAAGGAGCATGTTGTGTCTTCGGTTTGCATTGTATTCATTTATATAAAGGAACTTTGCAATTTCTACGGCATTGCTGGTGTCCGATAGATATAACATGAAGTCTAGCTACTTGTACAGGTGTCATTTATACTGGGGACACTGGCCAATTTGATCCAAAACACTTTGCATTAGGATCATTTTCTAAAATCTGAAAATAGCGTGCACAAATAATTGTAGAATTTCAGAAAGTTTTATTTGCAAAAGAGAACATGTACAATCTCGAGGACTGTTCACACCGTTTTCGGGGGGGGAATTTCTGTTAACACAAGTGTGACACGTTTAATATTAGTTATAATTGAATAGAGAATAGCTTTTCAGCAGCCGTAGCATAGTTACTGCACTCGGTGTCAAAAAGCATTGGGAGCCATACTTGCCAACCCTCCCGATTTTCGCGGGAGACTCCCGATTTCATTGCCCCCTCCCGGTTTCCGCCCAGGGTCATATTTCTCCCGCATTTCTCCCGATTTCTGACAAAATCAGATTTACTCAGGACTGTTTCCACTCGGACTTTAATACAGCTACACCATTGTTTGGTTTCCATGGTAGCGCGTCTCTTTAGTAGTGCGCGCAACTGAAAGTATGAGAGGGTGAGGAAGATTGTCACAGAAAACTGAACAAGAATCGACAACTCGACCCTCTGCTCACTCCTTTCCTGTAAAATATTGATATATGAAATATTTGTATTGGAACAGTTTTAGAAGTAGTAATGCTGTACCATATTTCAGCCACTAGGGGGGGCAATGCCCCCCGCAAAATCTGCCTATGGGTTAGGGTTATCTGTTATCTGTTATCCTGTTCATTGCACATTGTTTGATAGAGGAAGTGTGAAACCCCATTCAAATATTGTTGCCTTATAATTTGACAGCTTTCCCTATGTGTTGTCATGTAGTGTGAAAAAAGGTAACCGTTATTAATATTTTACAACCGTGCCTGGCATGTGCTACAACGGTCCCTGTACACAAGGACAGTTGTAACAGTTGAGTTTAAAAAATACATTTTCCAACCTGTACTTATTTCATAAAAACATCTTAAATACATTGTTTCAGTAGCTCAATGGTTCCCAATGGTTTTTGTGCCCAAGGCACACCAAAGGACAAGTACAAATCTCAAGGCACACCTATTGTGCACAATAGCCCTTATAACACCTGTTATCACTCATGTAACATATCTGTAAATGTGCATAATTATTTACTAATGCCAAATAAAATGTGACAAAGACAACTATATTACTCATGAAATATTTATTAACGAAATATTTCAGAAATCAATTTGAAACTTTATCAAATTAGGCTTCATCAAAGCAGCAACACTCTCATTTAAACCAGACAGGTCACAACATTAAAAATGAGACAAAGGAAATTCAGCACAGAGAACTGTCAATGCAGGAAGCTGCATTGTCCACGGTCCTGAACTACAAATTATAAATGTAACATTTCAGCAATCAGCATTGAAACATGTGCGATTGTAAATATGTTTGCCGAGCACGTACGAACTGCGCATGCGTGAGTGGCAATAACTGTCCTTACCAGCAGGCGGCGGTAGTGTGTATTTTTCATTCAAAACAGGCAACAACCGGAAGACAGAAGAAGAACAGACTACGTGATATAAACAAAAAAGCATGTGTTCTTTGCAGGTGCTTGTTGAGGTTTGACGACGTGGTGTTTCCAGCAGTGGATAACAGCTTCTGGCCTGGACACAGTTTGCACCTCACCGTCACATTCCTGTCTATTCCTCGGACCAACTCAAAATAATGGGCATACCTCCACCCCTCGAAAGTTATCGCTGACTCAGCCATGTTTATGCAGCACTGCACGTGGAGATGTGGACGCGCATGTCGCGCAGATTACGTACATATACACCTACAAAGTACTGATATAGTAAATTAAAAAATAATATTTTTTGTGTAGTTGTATATTGCAATAATAACGTGTGGTTGTCACAAAATCCCACGGCACACCCGGACTTGCCTCACGTTTGGGAACCACTGCAGTAGCTGACATATTGATAATGTATAATATAGCAACATGGCTATCCTATTGTAAATGGTTTTTTACTTATTGGAGAAAAGCCCAAAAAGTGTTGCAACTGTCCCTGGTCTCCCTAATAGTTGCATTTTGCATTGTGTATTGTGTACTGTATGTAAAGCACTTTGTACATTCGTGTTGAGAAGGGTGCTAAATAAAGTTGTACTTACTCACTTACTTACTGACTTACTTGCTCAGGACATGTAATGGTATTCATTATAAGT
>CM070476.1:38720694-38745694 GCA_036324585.1 Champsocephalus esox | reverse complement strand
AGCATACAGCACGATGCGGGGTGTGTCTGTAGACATCTCTAGACTGGAATAGCGGGGCCCAGTACGTGGACTCGCCATACAGGATAGAGGACATCAGACTCCAGAGAAAATGTGCTCGAGTCCGAGTCCAAGTCGGAGCGTCAATGTACGAGTCGAGTCCGAGTCATCGGGGGGGGGGAATTCACGAGTCCGAGTCCGAGTCGCGTCAATCAGTGCGCGAGTCCGACTCGAGTCCGAGTCCAGGACTCGAGTACTCCATCTCTGCATCTTAGCTTTGGTCAAGTTAAGAGAGAGGTCACGATCTCTCCTGGTTGACAATCAAGAAAATACAATTAGATTATACGAGTTGCATTTCGTAGGCACGTCACTCTCTTGACTTCAGAGACATCGACGTCTTTCAAAAACTCTGAGATGATCTTCTCAAAAGTTCAGAGTCAAACTGGAGCTGATTGAGTCTTCAGCTGCTAAGGCTGCTCATTAGCATCTCAGCAACATTCAGACAGCCCCCAACACACACACACACACACACACACACACACACTGACACACACACCACACGCACACACACACTGACACACACACACACACACACACACACACACACACAGTTTGACTCATTAGTGTGTAAACCACCAGCCAGTGCACGTACACACAAACACACACAAGATCGTCTTTGTAATCGTCGTACGCTGCACAACAGGAGGTCTGGGACCCAGAGTGGGTGTGTGTGTGTGTGTGTGTGTGTGTGTGTGTGTGTGTGAGGTTTGATTAAAAAGCTCTTTTGTGGTTTTGAGATGCTAATCTTTCTATTATCAGAAGGATAAAGGGGAGTTTAGCTGCTTAAAGACAAACAAATGACTCCTGGCACACACACACCCTACATGGCTAATGAGTGCTCTGTGTGAGAGCTTCTGTGTGTGTGTGTGTGTGTGTGTGTGTGTGTGTGTGTGTGTGGTGTGTGTGCGTGCGTGTGTGTGTGTGTAGATCTTTTTTTTAAACAAACTGACAGGGCAACGTCTAAATCTGTGTGTGAGCTCTCGGGCTTCACAGCTACACGAACACAACACCTGAAGGATAAATCCCATCACGTCGGCGACAGGAAGCATTCATGGCGTCACTTCTCCTCTCAGCTTACAGTCAGAGGCCAGCGGTGATGTCAGCGGGGAGGCTGAGAGGCAGGTCCAGGATCTGTGGAGTCCAAAACCCTCTCACGAAAATGAAGTGAATCCAAAAAGCATTTAAAAAAAACGGCTGCCTTATAGAAGCGGGAGCCTCCACTCGTACGACTCAAACAGGGAAACACATCAGGAACACATGTTAGATTTCAGTTTGGTTTCCATGCCGATCCCCCGCTGGAGGTCACATGATCTCTGCATGTAAGCAGCAGGGCAGAGGGTTCGTGGAGCTGCTAATGCTCTGACTGGAATATGAAGTCCTAAGTAAGTCTGTTAATGTCCCCGAGGAAACTACGAGGAGAATAATTCATGACTGTTATATCACACTCAGGTTCTCTTGACGATGGGGGGCTCATTCTCCTCTTTTCATCTCGCCTCACTTTCTTCTTCAGTTCTCTCTCTCTCTCTCTCTCTCTCTCACTCGATGAGATGCACGTCCACTTCAAAGAGTAAAGCTGCATCACTAATCTGCAGGAGAGGAGGAGGAAGAGTTTGACAGACGGAGGAGGAGATCTATAAGATGGAGAGAGACGGTAAAAGGTGAGATGGAGAGCGGAAGTAGGAGGATGTTTCAGACAAACTGTCCTCTGTGTGTTTCAGTGGGAGAAAAATATAAATCTCGTCCTGCAGAAAAGATGCATTTTGTATCGGAGGTGAACAACACGCCCACAAGTTTGCACAAACTACTTCAAAAAAACCTCGGGACTTGTCTGCAACAGCCAAAAGGATCGATTCACTGAAGTCCTGCTGAAACAATTGTTCCCACGTCCCGCTCCGTCTGTATCTAATCTACGGGGGCCGACGCGCTACAACGACCCAAAACACGTGAGGAGAAATACGCTGCAGCTTCAAAAACTATGCAAATAAAGAAACACAAATGTGCCAAGACATGCAAATGAAGACACATCTTCACTGACTCCACAACACAGGCAGTCTTGTTGCTGTAAACCCTGTACAGGTTGTCAAAGTGCGGAACTTGGAAGTATATTTTAAAGTAAATATTACACTAAACATATTTGCAACCTCACATCTGCATTGTTCCATTCGCTGTAAACATTCAAATGTGCCGACCGTGGAACGAGTATTCTACTTCCTGGAGCTAAAAGTGCAAACAGAGGATCCTTTGGAGTTGCATTACGACGTGTCTAAGCTCTTTTAAGAACACGAGTAGTTGGTGAACATAAAGGATAACATTATCATGATGTGTTTATATGTAATCTATAATATAAATAAGTATACAGTTGTTTGCAATGTACAGTTCTACCTTACATACACACAGGCTGCTCGACACACGTTTAAAGACGTGTGTGTTTTTAACGGTTGACCAGAAGGGCCTGCGTGTGTGTGTGTATGTGTGTGTGAGTGTGTGTGTGTGTGTGTGTGAGCGTGTGTGTGTGAGTGTGTGTGTGTGAGAGAGCGTGTGTGTGTGTGTGCGTGTGTGTGTGTGTGTATGTGTGTGTGAGAGTGTGAGTGTGAGTGTGTGTGTGTGTGCCTACTTAGTTGTTTACATAATCCAGTATGAATAAACATGAGGGGATTTATGAATAAACATGATGAGGCTGCACCACGAACATGCACTCTCACACACACACACACACACACACACACACACACACACACACACACACACACACACACACAAGCACCCGTTTATTTTTATCAAGAAAAAACTGAACTGATATGGACATATCCTTATTGTCTTTCTTTCATAATAAACACGGTAAACAAATGTATTTTAAAAGATTGCCTGAAGTGGACTGAAGAAAGGGGACATCCATAGTCGAGAAGAATAGATACACATACTTTGAGAGCCGGTGAACTGTGTTCTTACAGAGAGATAATCAAATATGCTACAAGAAATACGTTTCGTATGACGCTAGTTAAATAGTCCGATAGCCTGAAAGTCTGCAACCCCAACACACTCTGGAGATTGTCTAAGTGCGGTACTTATATTAAGAAGTAAAAGCACGATGCTGTGTGCACTATACATGTTAAAAATTGATTTGGTTGGAATATGAATATTTCTAAGTTGTCTGAACATTATTCTGTGAGGAAATGCATCTGATCTATTCCTCTAAGTTAGAACTGTTACTTTACTAAGGGATATTTTGGCTTCAATTAACTCCAGAGTTGGTGAAATATGTACATATTTAAACACCAGAAAAAGAGGTTTGCAAAAGTTTGTGATTGTAAGTGTGAGTGAGTCTTTAAACTCCCGGCTGCACGGGCGATACATTCAGAGAAAATTCATTTTAGAATAAAGTCTTAGGCCTAAATATGATTTATAGCACGACCGGCAGTGGAAATAAAAATGTCTCCTGTTGGCTTCCTGGTCACACACACACACACACACACACACACACACACACACACACACACACACACACACACACACACACACACACACACACACACACACACACACACACACACACACACACACACACAGTGCTGGGAACTCTGAGCGGCTGATGAATATTCATGCAGCATTTCTGCCGTTCGGTCTCACACTCGTTGTGCTTTCCTCTCCGTCAGACTGACAGCTCTCTTGATTGACACTCGATGGCTAAGCTTCTCCTCTTTCTCTCTCCTCCTCTCCTTCATTATATCCTCTCTTTTTCCAGTTTTCTCCCAACAGGCAGCCATTACTTCTGTCCTCCTTGCTTCCGACTCTATCTTCTCTTATCATTTCATAACTAATTTCCTTGTTCCTTACGTCATACGACCTTCATTATTCCTTCCTGCTTCACCCCTTATCCATCTTTCCCCATACCTCCTTATTTCCTCCTCCCTTTCTCCTTTCGGTATCATTCTTTCCTTGTTTATTTCTGCTAATCTTCTCCATCATGTCTCATTTCCTTGGTCCTCATGTCATTGTTCCTTCTTTATCTCCTTCCCTTTTTTTTCTTTGTTCCGTATGAGATTATTCTTCCTTCTATTCCCAACTTGTACTTCTTTCTCTCCTCTTCACTTTCCCTTTATTTTGTCCCCATTTATTTCCTCCTCTCTTTTCCTTCTTGGCTGTGTCTTTGCCTTGTTTCTACTGCATTATTCCTAATTCATCTCCTTTATCTTTTGTCTCTTTTCCTTGTTCCTCAAAATATAATTCTCCCTTCTTTCCTTCCTTCCTTGTCCAAGCTTCCTTATCTTCCTTCTTTTCCTAATTGATTTGTGCTTCTCTACTCTGTCTTAAATGTCTCCTTTCCTTGTTCCTATTCTTCCTCCTTACCTCTTCTTTTGTAAATGTCATATTTGTCAGAATGAACAAGACATTTTTAAAGACCTTTCATTTGGCTAAGGACATTTTGAGTAGAAGATCAATCAAAAAGCTCAGAGAATCAATATAATTATATGGTTTTATAAGTACCAGTTGAAGCCCGAAAGAGATGTACAAAAGTGTACATATCATGGTTAGATATATGACTACTCTCACTGCATCTTAACACACATATGATACAGAATTACAGCTGATACATGGACACAGATCACTTAAAAAAGGTCAGGACATATATTCAAAGATGTATCAACTAAAAGTATCAGTGCATGTAAGAAAGACATGACACACTGCTAGAAATTAAAGCTGATGCTGAGATATATTACTGTTGCAAGCAGCTGGAAATACAATTGATGGAAGTCATTATAAATTAATCATACATGCTCTTCTAAGGATGTGTGTTGCAATTGACCATAAAATGTGTCAATATATATAATTTATTTTATATATATTGCCTCGTGTTCAAATGTGTTGAATAATTAAAATAAACGTGCCTTGACCACTAGTACATTCAGACGAGTGGAATACATAACATTCAAAATTATAATAATGTAGGTGTTTATTATAATTACTTGGTAGATTTCTCTTAAATTCAACAATAAGTCAGCCTTACATAATGCCTCATTTGTAGATATACAACCTAAAATAAGAAACTGCACTTGATGTCCTTATAAAAAGGCTTTTCAAAATAAGAAAATTAAATGGAAAAAGTTGTTGTTTTTTCTGAACTTTTGAGATAAATGTCAGACTTCTTATTAACTGGATCGTTAGTGTTCCAGAGAGGCAAAGCTTGGCATGCAAACACCCGCTATGCGCCTGCAGCAGGTTGTTCATCAGGGCTAATTACTCACACAAATAAACCACACAGTCAGAAGGTGACTGTCACTGAAGAGCCCATGAATGCTGAATTACAAGACATTCAAAACGTATTGAAAAGACTGTCCCTGCTGCTGTACACAGTATGTTACACACTCAGAGGTGGGAAGTAACTAAATACATTTACTCAAGTACTGTACTTAAGTACAACTTTGAGATACTACTTCACTTGAGTATTACCATGCAACCCAGTCTCACGGCATTTCGTGTTCACCATCACGATTTGCCCCTTTTTTTTCGCGTTGCACAGCACGATTACAATTAAATTAAAATCAATGTATTTCTACTGGTAACGTGTTTCGTGCCTGCAGGCTGCAGCACGTCTTTTTCTCCGGTCGGGTCGTGGAAGACCGGAAGCTGTGTGGTTCATAAAAACATGTTCTTACTCAATATCAAGCCACAATTATTGCTTTTATTTTAAATCGTATAATTTCGGACATTTGTTGTCGCATATGTGTTCAAAAGAAAGCAAAAAATAAAAAACACAAACAAAAAAAAAAACCAAGAACAAAAAAACAAACACACCAAAGAAAAAAAAAAAAGAAACAGACAAAAAAATACAAAAAAAAAAAAACAATTATTGCTTTTAGTTTAAAATAGGTATAATTTCCGGACATTTTCTGCCGAAACACGTTACCGGTAGAAATACATTGCTTTAAAATTAATCGTCAGTGCACACGAAAAAAAGTGGCAAATCGTGATGTGAACACGAATCAATAGATTAAAAATCGTGTTGGTGAACACGAAATGCCGTGAGACTGGGTTGTGCAGGCTGCAGCACGTCTTTTTCTCGGGTCGGGTCGTGGAAGACCGGAAGCTGTGTGGTTCATAAAAACATGTTCTTACTCAATATCAAGCAACAATGATTGCTTTTATTTTAAATCCTATAATTTCGGACTTTTGCGGCACTGCAGCCAACTCCCTGTCACTCCTTTAACTCCTCAGGTGACTTTCTTTTATTTGAAGATTGTTTTTTGCACGGCGCTTGGCCGGTTACCGCTCGTATTAAAAACATTTTGGCGAATGGTTAGGTGGCGCGATAGTCTGTAGTGAAGAAGGAGCGCCCTCCCGCTCACGGGAACCAAACAGCTGTTTGCTTTTCCCCCCAACAATGACAACCGACTGACGAAACGCTATGTTGTAGCGTTGATAAACGAAACAATTTAACTAAATTGCTAGTCAAAATACTAATACCACAGGACATTTTTTTTTACTTTTGACGGGGGGCACAAAGGCCACTTTGGCCGTGAATTGCATTTTTTTTAACAGGGCATCACGGCCAAAGTGAAATTCCCACCCTGATCACATCTGGCACACGCAATACATGTTCAGTGTCTAATCTTGGTATATTTACTGCAGTTGTTCATGTATACCAGTAGTCTGATACAATATTTACCGTTTGAAAGGGTGTTAAATGACATTTGGTGAAGATTAATGTTTTTTGTGTTAAAGGTGGAGTAGGTAAGTTTGAGAAACCAGCTCGAGATACGCTTTTTGTTATATTCCATGAAATGCTCTTAACATCCCAATAGCAATGAATATCTGAAGTGCTTTGACAAAAAATATACATGAAAACATTTCATCTGTGGAAGCTGTAATACTGTAAAAAGCACGACCAATCAGTTTAGCCGGCCCGGCTAAAGTAACTGGATGGCCTACCTGCCTGTCAGCCTTCCATCTGTGCACAAACTTATCTCGTGCCCTCATTGGTCATGTGCGCGTTCGTGTGTGTTGGAGGAGGGGCTCTGTAAGGAAGTAGCAGATTTCTTCCGCCTGTGTATTTTCAAATTCTAGCGCACTCAAGCTGGTTTCTCCAAAATGACCTACTCCACCTTTAATGTAATAGCAGTTAAAACACAAATAATGATCAAGGCTCATCTTCTGTAGAAGCCATCCATTTTCATTCAAGGCATAGTGCAATTCATGGTTTTTTTCAAAGTGTTTTGCATTGTCATTTAAGCCGGCTATCCTTGGTAAGACCAACTGTGGACGTACCAAGTCTTAATCCACAAAGAAACTCAAAGAAAATTACCAACATTAAAGTGTAAGAGACATTTATTTAAAGTTAGCTTTAGCCTTTTTGATTGAGTTGGTGCCCAAAGTGCATTAAGGAGGGAAAGATGTACAGAGTGTAACCCTCCAACAGATGATGTCTTTGTAAGGAGGCTTTCACATCAGAGACCGAGGCCTGGATCCATGTACACTTGAAAAGGAGTACTCGAGTTAGGTTAAAATGTACTTTTCGCTTTAGGTGAGAAAATGAAGTCCTGCTGTGTCCCAAGTATTTTTTTCCAATACATAAATCTTAATATCACTTTTAAGAGCAAATAAAGACTGCATTATAAGCCTATTAAAAGTGATACTAGGCGAAAAAGGACACTATAAAAAAGGTGCATGAGGAGACTACGTTTGTAAGGTGTCATGTGTTACGTTAAGCTAATTCCATTGGATGTTGTCATATAATGACTCCTACTGTCCTGTGCTTTAGTAAAACCTCCAGTATGTGAGTGTTGAAGATATGCATAGCATACAGTGTTCTTCCAGTTATGCACTTTGTCGGTGGTGGTGTTCGAGGGAATTTGGGGATCTTTGCACAGATGTATGAGAAAATAAACCTTTTTATTTTATGTACAGTATGTTATGATACAAATGGGATTGGAACTGGCTATGATATTTTGATAACATTTTAATTAAATAATGTAAAAAAAGTATTTTCACAAAGCACACAAAACAAAATGTTCAAATAGAAAGTTTACTGAACTCAATCAAAACATATATTTATTATTTAGTTAAAACCAGATTTAGTTTGCATCAGATCATTATCAAGCAAGTTTTTGTATGACATTATTAGTTCCTTAATATAAAGTATCTCTAAGTGAAAGCAAATAAATGTTATATTGACAAAAAAATTCTTGAATTGCAATAATGTTAAGCCATATTTATGCATGAAGGTGTAGTAAACCGGCGCCCCTCCGTTATAAAGCACCGTCTGTACAGCCTTGATCCATTACACAGTTTATACAGAAATCAAATCGGGGGGGGGTGGTCCACAATGACCAATACACCTAATTAAAGCTGAACTACGTGATGAAGACCATTGTTTCTGTGTTAGCTGAATATTTTGTAGAATTCTGTTGAGTATTAAATAATTGCGTGAGTGAGGGTATTAAAATAAATTGGTCAGTAACAGTGGCAGCTCCAGAGCATTTTTGTTGGGTAATCTATGGTAGGGCTAACCCATACAGTGGTGGGGCTAAAGTCAGTATTTGCAATGTAATTACATACACGCTATATCGCCCCCCTTGACAGTGAAACGCCACGCGTGAGGTTTAGATTATTCCAATCAAAATGGAACTGTATGAAATAAAACTGCACATTTGCATTTTGATCTGACCGCGGCCACGCTGATATAATGCCAGAGAATTTTCACACCTTTAATAAATAAAACTACTTAGACTATTCCTTGCACCCCTCTTCTAGCATAAGCCTGAATGGTCTCGACCATATTGCATCAGTAAAGTGCACTTGATACAGCAGGATCAGTTTGTGTGTTGTGGACACGACCCTTATATTTTCACACGCTGTGTTCAAAGTTTAGCTTATTATTTAATTTGCTGACTTTAACATCATTTTTCATGGTGGGGCTAAGCCATTTCTTGGTATGGCTGTAGCTACCCCAGCCATGCCACCGAGTGTATCGTAGTGCCAAGTTTTATCATAGTATGATTTTTCATTCGAGCAAATGTGGCTATGGAAATGTTCAAGATATTAAATGTGCCTGGAAAAAGTAGGCCTATGGTATTAAGGGGGATCCCAGAGGTTGTTTTTTGTAAGTTGCCTTTATCTGTTCAGTCGCTTGAAATACTTTTTTGTATGCAAAATTGACAGTTTCTCTCCTAGTTCAATACATATTGGGGTAAATCATTGTCTCTTTAGTCATGAACAAAAACATATTTCAGCTAAGGTGAAGAGGAGTTAAAGAGTGTATTATGTACCAAGAATCAGTCTGCAATTTACAGAGTTAGACAATTACATGTTGAACCTTATGGAACAAGTCCATAGACAAAACAGGAAGGGCCAATTGAGTGTAGTGCTGAAAAGCTTTGAATCCATTCTCTTTATTGTTCAGCCATAATATTCTTTGGAAAATTACTGAGTTTGGCCTTGACCTGCTTGAAGAATACTTACATGATAAGCATTAACTGTTAAGATTTCTCGATTTGAAATTTGAACAAAAAGTGTAATGTAATCATATTGCTTTCAAATATTTAGGTTGATCAATATTTCTGGGAAATTGACACCCAGGAAAAAAGTTCATGACATTGAATAGACCTGGAAATGTTCCCAGAAAGAAGACGAGGTCATCAAGATTCAGTAATACAGCTTAGTTTAAACCATTTCACACAACACAATAATTTGAGAACTTCAATTAAAAAAAAACATGTTTATTGGCCACATACAATCTGCAATGCAAAGAGAACCAAGAATAAAAACCAAATTCAGATTGAAAAAACCAGTCAGCGAAATGGATCCATTCCTGTTGGGAGAACAATGTTTAATATAGCCGTTCAGAATAAATGTATATTGCAATACGAAACCCTTACCTTCAGGAATTCACATCTGTGATGGTAAATGGCCCAATGACTGATTTTTGTACCATTCCATGTTTCTCTGCAACAATAAATATATATATATATATATATATATATGTTAGTACAAGTCAACCAAACAAGTGTAATACAGCAGAAGTTGTGTACATACCTGACGCAACACTCCTCTGCCTCCTTGACTTGCATTTCGATTCACAGCAGTCACAAAGATTGCTCTGGGCCAAGTTGTCCAGCAACTCCCAACTGAGTTCATGAAGATTGGACGAAAAGATCATTCAAATGCATCTCAACTCTTCCAACTAAAGATTCCACAAAGTTTGAATAGTTATGAATGGGATCCAGCTGTATCTTCAGTAGACTGGGCTTGAGCTGAAGAAGTCATCTCATGTATAATAATGAAGCTACAATTCAAATTCTGATACAGTAAAGTAATATTTTTACCCATGCCCTTCGACAAAGTGGCAGGCTTTCTTAGTGCTGTCAAGACCATTGGGATCCCAAGCCAAAAGTTTGCAGTGGATAAAGACCTGTTGGGTAGAGGGGAAATATAGGCGTCATGGCATCAATTAATCTCAGTTTCCACAATAAAACCGTGTCTCTGAAAAAAAAAGGTAAAGGCCAATTTACCTCTTCTCCCATAGCAAACGTAAAGGTCTGAAGTGATAGGCGGATCTCCGATGACTTTTGCCTTGGTTCGAATTTTGATCGTGAAGACACACTTTCCAAAAGACATCTGTTGGGTTAAAGAAAATGTATTAGCATTACGACCAAAATATATTTTTGAAATGAATGCTCATTGCCATGAGTACCCTTTATTGGAGATTATAGGGTACATGGTGCTTTCAGGGTACAGCTCTGGTGTGGTAGCAGCTACACATTCGTCAAGAAGCAGCAGCAAGGGCTGATGGGTCTCCTGCACCACACTAGCCATGATGGGGATGATGGAGCCCAGAGGAAAGCGTGTAGATTCAGCAGGGCCTGAGAAGTCGTCTAGGGCAGTAAACAGGAGAAGAGTCATTAAGTTACAAAAGTCAGGGAGAGATGCCGTTCGTAGAGAGTTTCTCATGTTGTTTACCCACCATTCATGAGGCCAATGTTAAACTGCAGATCTCCTAGACTGTAGGTTTTAAACACCGGGTCATAGATCGTAGCATACCAATCTTTGGGCCTGCAAAAAATAAAGCAGAAGGGTACAGAAAATGCTGCAAAGTGAAACTATTGAATTTATTAGTGCAAGCTTGTTTACTCCTACGGACAAATTCTTTATTCCGCCGGGTTATTTTGTCAGTCTTCTTCTCCCACATCGCAGAAAGTCCGTTCAGGAATCTATTGCCATTACTTCTCATTCATAATTCCCGAGAAACATCCCATAATTCATCACATTTTTAACATGGAAGTCAAGAGAACCTCTTCAGACGACTTCAACTGCTAACTGTTCCTTCATACTTTCCCTCAGAAACCTCATTCCAACTTTAAAATGTTACACATCTTTGACATTATTCATATTAAACAACTTTTAAAATCAGATTCAGACTTTTAGAAATATTAAACATTGCTCAGAACTTGGTAAAGAGGCCTTCTTCAGATGTTAACATTAGTGTGCATTGCACAGCTCGTTAAGGCTAGAGTGCGTGATTTCACAGCTAGAGTGGAGGACAGCTTGAAATTCGCTTTCATATATATATATATATATATATATTTTTTTTTAGACTTGCCAAACCCTACACTCCTCAGACATAATTTTTAATGAGAAAACATCTCGTAGCTCCATTAAAGCCCATTGTACATTCAGGCTCATCTTTCCTCACACCTTTAGTTAGCCAAAAATGGCACATTATTGACCCGAAAGTACACAAAAAGCACACTTCAGATAACAAAGGTTCTTGAGATGCTTCACACGTTGAAATTTCACCGATATCTGTTACGGTTATTCAACAAAACGTTCACATGCAAGAGGTTCATCTCTCATTCAGAACAATGGAAAGGCTCTCCTCTCACTGATTACTGCACATCACCATGGAAACCTTTGATCTCTGGGCTCAAGCACAGGTGTTTCATAACATGATGATGTCATAACTCCAACTGACATGCTCAGAACGCCACCAAACATCACATGATGGTTAACACTGTGGCCCTGAAAAGCTCTACATCAAATCTGATTTTACGTAATGTGGCGTTACTATGGCAACGCATCCCTCGCCATAAAACACGATGCCGCTGTAACTCCAATGGGCACGGTCTAATCGTCCCCCACTATTCACGTGTATATCACCGGTCCATGCCTCAACAGCTCTATGCCAAATCTGAGATCTCACCATATGCCGTTTCCATGGAAACGCATCCCTCGCCATAAAACACGATGTCGTAACTGATATGAAAATGGTCAAAACACCACCAGACTTCATATCACAGTTAATGGTCCAGCCCTCAACATGTCTATGTGCCATTAGTGAATTTTCCTCAAAAGCTGTTGCCATGGCAACACATCCATTGCAATAAAAGTCAATATTGCTATAACTCCTATGAAAATGGTTTGGAAAACTTCACATTTGTGCCAACAGTCCAGCCATGAAGATATCATACAGGACAGTTTTGAGATTTATTCAAATGCCGTTGCCATGGCAACACAATGCTCACCATGAAATACGGTTCTCATAACTGCAGTGAAAATGCTCCAAACTCCACAGGTTTTGTAACGATGAAGCCATCCACATATCGAAGCGTATTATGGAGTGTAAAATACCGTTGCCATGGCGCCAGATCATTCGCCATCAACTTAGTTCAAGAGTTTGCAGTTCAAATATTCTGCTACTTTTCCAAGCTTTATTACTTTCTTTTCTCATCACAAATTCAAGCCCCCAGTGTTCATGTATCATTTCAATCTAAACATCCTTCACCTTCTTCTTACACATTACATTTCAGCATAGCAATTCAACGTCAGCATAAAGTATTTCCACGAGCAATTTCTTCAGGAATTGCATTCTCTAGTTATGAACTGTTACTCCCATGCTAAAAGACTTCCTCCAAAATGCAAAAAACTAGAGTGAACTTAAATGTGTGATGTTCAATTAAAATTATGGGAAAAACTCAATTGACAATGAATTGGGAAGAACACAGTGTACCTTAGGGATTTTTCTCAGTAAATGGGTAAATTTTTTGTTGAAAATACTTCAATAGATAAAGCTAATTTGGGAATAGAACAGAAACAGGCTGTAGATTCCCTAAATCAGACTCCCATTCATTGTCTATATAGCAGCTTCAGACTTTATACCAGATGCCATCACAAGTTTGAGACGGACTTCTATGGTTGGTGGCTTTGAGAGGGAGAAGCTTATTATCAAATTGAACTTTCCCAGGCCATGAAAATGCCAAATTGGAATTGTTAGTCAAGGGTAGTGTCAACCTTTAGCACCATATGTTGGTATGAACACTAACCTCTCATATGCACATACAACTGGGTGGGTGAAGGCCAAATTGTAAGAATCCGCAGAAGCAACGTAGGTCAGATCATTGCTGTACACCAGTGCATCCCCGGTGACCTGTTAGAGAGACAAAGATCCCCCTGACAGAGCTGTAGGAAATATAGCAGACTCACAGCTTGCAGGTTTAAAATATATATACACATACCAGTCTCCTAAAGTTACAGTCAGTGAGATCCACATAGAAGTAGGCCTCTCCTGCTGAGAAGCTAGTTGGGAAACAGTTACCCAGACGGAGAAGCGACGTGTCGGCCTGGGGTCGGCTTTCTGTCCACATCAGCGTCACAAAATCTGGCCCACAGTCCACTTTCATGTCTGCAACACAAAGAAATTAAGTTTAGACTCAACTATTTGAGTCAAGGATTATAACATGGCTTTAATTGTTTCAAGTCTTACCTGCATAGACTGCCATGGCAGCTGCCAGGCTCAGAAGCAGTGCACCTTGACAAAATGAAACCATCATGACCGAATACTTGCTACTGACACAGTAAATGTTATTATACCTTGTTCCTGAGAGGCATTCATCAAGATAACGCCTTTCACCTGGTGCCTGTCAACAGTCCCAGCTGCAGCAGCTAGAACACTGATTACAGCATGGGGAGCATCCAATCACATTAGTCCTTACACCCAATTCATTTTTATTCAGCTTCATCAGCAGCACAAAATCACCATTTCTTAATTATAGTAGTATTATAGTATTATCCTGTGTGACTACCTTAAATTCTTATTTAAAACACTTTGAGGATCATAGTAAATGGGTTGTCTTACTGATGTTTTGATTTAGTTTTGCTGTTATATATATTGACATTAATATATGTATACGTTGGGATTCATTGTTCAACGTCAAGTCATGCAAGAAAAAAAAGTTTTCTTTGAGAATTAAAAGGCGAGTCATTTCTAAACAAATGATCATTTGGGTGAAGGTAGTATTCCTTTATCAGATGTCCTGTCCTTTTCAAATGTGTTATTTTTATGTCTTTGACCTAATGGAAACTCAAGGTAAGGGAAAAAGGTAAATGTTTCAGTTCATTTAAGTTGTATTCAGAAGTGTGAGAAAATATCCACACACGTGAATATTAGTTGTGTTGCTATGATGTCATCTTTTAACTGCATAAACACATGCCATGCACGCCATCCCTATTGATTTTATATTCATGGCCAGAAAGTAAACTATGCTACATTCAACTGCAGGCATGAGTGGCCAGAAAATAAATTCAGATCAGAATTGTCTTTTCAAATGAAGCTCAACATAAATAATTGCCATAGTTGTAATAGCAGACAGATCACCAATAGCTTTTAAATCAGGTGGTGTATGTAATGTCAGAATGTATATCATGTGCAGAGCTCAATGTAACATGGAAAGTGAAAGAATGATTCAGGGGCTATACTCCAACTCACTCACTCCCATTGAAGGTTACATTATAATTGACAGTATCTTTCAATGACAAAAGTCACACAAAACTAGTACAATTCTACTGATGGGACCAATGGACACAGTTGAGGACAGTAGACAATTCATATGAAGTAAAAGTACTCGTTTTATACTCGACAGGAGTTAATAGTTTTATTTATACAGAGATTATAGACAACTTTAATCTGCATTTGGATGTCGTCCGCCTGGGCCCTCTGTTCAGTCTCCCCAATCTAAGACTGGACTTCCTGTTGAGAAAATGTTTAGCAACGTTAGTCTTATGGCAAGTTTTGAACAAAACTTCAAGACAAAATACCATAAATAAATACTCGTGTATCGTGCACCAGGTCCTTATTCAGAATTCTTATCAGAATTCTCTGAGTTTCTATCAACTTTGGTTCTTAAAACAGACAAAGTAATTATCGTAGGTGACTTTAATAGTCATGTTGACGATGATAAAAATAGCCTTACTGTTGCATTTAACTCTATATTAGATTCTGTTGGTTTCTGTCAGAGTGTAAATAAACCAACCCACTGCTATAATCACACTCGACCTTGTTCTGAATTATGGTATTGAAATTGAGCAACAATTAGTCGAACCGCATAATCCTGCTTTATCCGACCATATCTTAGTAACTTTTGAAGTACTATTACGAGACTACAAAGCATTAGTCAAAAGCTCTTGCAGCAGAAACCTGTTAGTGCTATAGCCACATTTAAGGAAGAGATTCCACCAATACTTAACTCGATAGCATGTCTGCATGTAGGGGAGGAAACTTATACAAAATGTACACCACCCCAAATTGATCACGTTGTTGATAGTGCTATAGATGCGCTGCGAATAAAATTAGACTGTTGCTCCTTTGAAAAAGAAGAAAATAAAACAGATTAGCTCCATGGCATAATGCCGACCATATTGCATCAGTAACGTGCACTTGTTACAGCAGGATCAGTTTGTGTGTTGTGGACACGACCCTTATATTTTCACACGCTGTGTTCAAAGTTTAGCTTATTATTTAATTTGCTGACTTTAACATCATTTTTCATGGTGGGGCTAAGCCATTTCTTGGTATGGCTGTAGCTACCCCAGCCATGCCACCGAGTGTATCGTAGTGCCAAGTTTTATCATAGTATGATTTTTCATTCGAGCAAATGTGGCTATGGAAATGTTCAAGATATTAAATGTGCCTGGAAAAAGTAGGCCTATGGTATTAAGGGGGATCCCAGAGGTTGTTTTTTGTAAGTTGCCTTTATCTGTTCAGTCGCTTGAAATACTTTTTTGTATGCAAAATTGACAGTTTCTCTCCTAGTTCAATACATATTGGGGTAAATCATTGTCTCTTTAGTCATGAACAAAAACATATTTCAGCTAAGGTGAAGAGGAGTTAAAGAGTGTATTATGTACCAAGAATCAGTCTGCAATTTACAGAGTTAGACAATTACATGTTGAACCTTATGGAACAAGTCCATAGACAAAACAGGAAGGGCCAATTGAGTGTAGTGCTGAAAAGCTTTGAATCCATTCTCTTTATTGTTCAGCCATAATATTCTTTGGAAAATTACTGAGTTTGGCCTTGACCTGCTTGAAGAATACTTACATGATAAGCATTAACTGTTAAGATTTCTCGATTTGAAATTTGAACAAAAAGTGTAATGTAATCATATTGCTTTCAAATATTTAGGTTGATCAATATTTCTGGGAAATTGACACCCAGGAAAAAAGTTCATGACATTGAATAGACCTGGAAATGTTCCCAGAAAGAAGACGAGGTCATCAAGATTCAGTAATACAGCTTAGTTTAAACCATTTCACACAACACAATAATTTGAGAACTTCAATTAAAAAAAAACATGTTTATTGGCCACATACAATCTGCAATGCAAAGAGAACCAAGAATAAAAACCAAATTCAGATTGAAAAAACCAGTCAGCGAAATGGATCCATTCCTGTTGGGAGAACAATGTTTAATATAGCCGTTCAGAATAAATGTATATTGCAATACGAAACCCTTACCTTCAGGAATTCACATCTGTGATGGTAAATGGCCCAATGACTGATTTTTGTACCATTCCATGTTTCTCTGCAACAATAAATATATATATATATATATATATATATATATGTTAGTACAAGTCAACCAAACAAGTGTAATACAGCAGAAGTTGTGTACATACCTGACGCAACACTCCTCTGCCTCCTTGACTTGCATTTCGATTCACAGCAGTCACAAAGATTGCTCTGGGCCAAGTTGTCCAGCAACTCCCAACTGAGTTCATGAAGATTGGACGAAAAGATCATTCAAATGCATCTCAACTCTTCCAACTAAAGATTCCACAAAGTTTGAATAGTTATGAATGGGATCCAGCTGTATCTTCAGTAGACTGGGCTTGAGCTGAAGAAGTCATCTCATGTATAATAATGAAGCTACAATTCAAATTCTGATACAGTAAAGTAATATTTTTACCCATGCCCTTCGACAAAGTGGCAGGCTTTCTTAGTGCTGTCAAGACCATTGGGATCCCAAGCCAAAAGTTTGCAGTGGATAAAGACCTGTTGGGTAGAGGGGAAATATAGGCGTCATGGCATCAATTAATCTCAGTTTCCACAATAAAACCGTGTCTCTGAAAAAAAAAGGTAAAGGCCAATTTACCTCTTCTCCCATAGCAAACGTAAAGGTCTGAAGTGATAGGCGGATCTCCGATGACTTTTGCCTTGGTTCGAATTTTGATCGTGAAGACACACTTTCCAAAAGACATCTGTTGGGTTAAAGAAAATGTATTAGCATTACGACCAAAATATATTTTTGAAATGAATGCTCATTGCCATGAGTACCCTTTATTGGAGATTATAGGGTACATGGTGCTTTCAGGGTACAGCTCTGGTGTGGTAGCAGCTACACATTCGTCAAGAAGCAGCAGCAAGGGCTGATGGGTCTCCTGCACCACACTAGCCATGATGGGGATGATGGAGCCCAGAGGAAAGCGTGTAGATTCAGCAGGGCCTGAGAAGTCGTCTAGGGCAGTAAACAGGAGAAGAGTCATTAAGTTACAAAAGTCAGGGAGAGATGCCGTTCGTAGAGAGTTTCTCATGTTGTTTACCCACCATTCATGAGGCCAATGTTAAACTGCAGATCTCCTAGACTGTAGGTTTTAAACACCGGGTCATAGATCGTAGCATACCAATCTTTGGGCCTGCAAAAAATAAAGCAGAAGGGTACAGAAAATGCTGCAAAGTGAAACTATTGAATTTATTAGTGCAAGCTTGTTTACTCCTACGGACAAATTCTTTATTCCGCCGGGTTATTTTGTCAGTCTTCTTCTCCCACATCGCAGAAAGTCCGTTCAGGAATCTATTGCCATTACTTCTCATTCATAATTCCCGAGAAACATCCCATAATTCATCACATTTTTAACATGGAAGTCAAGAGAACCTCTTCAGACGACTTCAACTGCTAACTGTTCCTTCATACTTTCCCTCAGAAACCTCATTCCAACTTTAAAATGTTACACATCTTTGACATTATTCATATTAAACAACTTTTAAAATCAGATTCAGACTTTTAGAAATATTAAACATTGCTCAGAACTTGGTAAAGAGGCCTTCTTCAGATGTTAACATTAGTGTGCATTGCACAGCTCGTTAAGGCTAGAGTGCGTGATTTCACAGCTAGAGTGGAGGACAGCTTGAAATTCGCTTTCATATATATATATATATATATATATATATTTTTTTTTAGACTTGCCAAACCCTACACTCCTCAGACATAATTTTTAATGAGAAAACATCTCGTAGCTCCATTAAAGCCCATTGTACATTCAGGCTCATCTTTCCTCACACCTTTAGTTAGCCAAAAATGGCACATTATTGACCCGAAAGTACACAAAAAGCACACTTCAGATAACAAAGGTTCTTGAGATGCTTCACACGTTGAAATTTCACCGATATCTGTTACGGTTATTCAACAAAACGTTCACATGCAAGAGGTTCATCTCTCATTCAGAACAATGGAAAGGCTCTCCTCTCACTGATTACTGCACATCACCATGGAAACCTTTGATCTCTGGGCTCAAGCACAGGTGTTTCATAACATGATGATGTCATAACTCCAACTGACATGCTCAGAACGCCACCAAACATCACATGATGGTTAACACTGTGGCCCTGAAAAGCTCTACATCAAATCTGATTTTACGTAATGTGGCGTTACTATGGCAACGCATCCCTCGCCATAAAACACGATGCCGCTGTAACTCCAATGGGCACGGTCTAATCGTCCCCCACTATTCACGTGTATATCACCGGTCCATGCCTCAACAGCTCTATGCCAAATCTGAGATCTCACCATATGCCGTTTCCATGGAAACGCATCCCTCGCCATAAAACACGATGTCGTAACTGATATGAAAATGGTCAAAACACCACCAGACTTCATATCACAGTTAATGGTCCAGCCCTCAACATGTCTATGTGCCATTAGTGAATTTTCCTCAAAAGCTGTTGCCATGGCAACACATCCATTGCAATAAAAGTCAATATTGCTATAACTCCTATGAAAATGGTTTGGAAAACTTCACATTTGTGCCAACAGTCCAGCCATGAAGATATCATACAGGACAGTTTTGAGATTTATTCAAATGCCGTTGCCATGGCAACACAATGCTCACCATGAAATACGGTTCTCATAACTGCAGTGAAAATGCTCCAAACTCCACAGGTTTTGTAACGATGAAGCCATCCACATATCGAAGCGTATTATGGAGTGTAAAATACCGTTGCCATGGCGCCAGATCATTCGCCATCAACTTAGTTCAAGAGTTTGCAGTTCAAATATTCTGCTACTTTTCCAAGCTTTATTACTTTCTTTTCTCATCACAAATTCAAGCCCCCAGTGTTCATGTATCATTTCAATCTAAACATCCTTCACCTTCTTCTTACACATTACATTTCAGCATAGCAATTCAACGTCAGCATAAAGTATTTCCACGAGCAATTTCTTCAGGAATTGCATTCTCTAGTTATGAACTGTTACTCCCATGCTAAAAGACTTCCTCCAAAATGCAAAAAACTAGAGTGAACTTAAATGTGTGATGTTCAATTAAAATTATGGGAAAAACTCAATTGACAATGAATTGGGAAGAACACAGTGTACCTTAGGGATTTTTCTCAGTAAATGGGTAAATTTTTTGTTGAAAATACTTCAATAGATAAAGCTAATTTGGGAATAGAACAGAAACAGGCTGTAGATTCCCTAAATCAGACTCCCATTCATTGTCTATATAGCAGCTTCAGACTTTATACCAGATGCCATCACAAGTTTGAGACGGACTTCTATGGTTGGTGGCTTTGAGAGGGAGAAGCTTATTATCAAATTGAACTTTCCCAGGCCATGAAAATGCCAAATTGGAATTGTTAGTCAAGGGTAGTGTCAACCTTTAGCACCATATGTTGGTATGAACACTAACCTCTCATATGCACATACAACTGGGTGGGTGAAGGCCAAATTGTAAGAATCCGCAGAAGCAACGTAGGTCAGATCATTGCTGTACACCAGTGCATCCCCGGTGACCTGTTAGAGAGACAAAGATCCCCCTGACAGAGCTGTAGGAAATATAGCAGACTCACAGCTTGCAGGTTTAAAATATATATACACATACCAGTCTCCTAAAGTTACAGTCAGTGAGATCCACATAGAAGTAGGCCTCTCCTGCTGAGAAGCTAGTTGGGAAACAGTTACCCAGACGGAGAAGCGACGTGTCGGCCTGGGGTCGGCTTTCTGTCCACATCAGCGTCACAAAATCTGGCCCACAGTCCACTTTCATGTCTGCAACACAAAGAAATTAAGTTTAGACTCAACTATTTGAGTCAAGGATTATAACATGGCTTTAATTGTTTCAAGTCTTACCTGCATAGACTGCCATGGCAGCTGCCAGGCTCAGAAGCAGTGCACCTTGACAAAATGAAACCATCATGACCGAATACTTGCTACTGACACAGTAAATGTTATTATACCTTGTTCCTGAGAGGCATTCATCAAGATAACGCCTTTCACCTGGTGCCTGTCAACAGTCCCAGCTGCAGCAGCTAGAACACTGATTACAGCATGGGGAGCATCCAATCACATTAGTCCTTACACCCAATTCATTTTTATTCAGCTTCATCAGCAGCACAAAATCACCATTTCTTAATTATAGTAGTATTATAGTATTATCCTGTGTGACTACCTTAAATTCTTATTTAAAACACTTTGAGGATCATAGTAAATGGGTTGTCTTACTGATGTTTTGATTTAGTTTTGCTGTTATATATATTGACATTAATATATGTATACGTTGGGATTCATTGTTCAACGTCAAGTCATGCAAGAAAAAAAAGTTTTCTTTGAGAATTAAAAGGCGAGTCATTTCTAAACAAATGATCATTTGGGTGAAGGTAGTATTCCTTTATCAGATGTCCTGTCCTTTTCAAATGTGTTATTTTTATGTCTTTGACCTAATGGAAACTCAAGGTAAGGGAAAAAGGTAAATGTTTCAGTTCATTTAAGTTGTATTCAGAAGTGTGAGAAAATATCCACACACGTGAATATTAGTTGTGTTGCTATGATTGTTATGTTATGTTATTGTCATTGTTATGTATGATAGCACTGTAGCCAGGCTGATAGAGAGCCACAGCTCGATTGAGCCTTCTATTCCCATAGCACTCAGTAGTAATGATTTTATGTTATTTTTTAACGATAAAATTGTTACTTTTAGAAACAAAATTAATGACCTCTTGCCTTTGACCAGTATAGTGTTATCAACAGCTCCCGGAAACGTAAGTTCTAATATTACACGAGATAGTAAACTAGAATGCTTTTCAGCCATAAACCTTGATCAATTACATTTAATGATTCTCTCTGCTAAACCATCAACGTGCATGTTAGACCCAATTCCAACTAAGCTGTTGAAGGAAGTTTTTCCATTAATTAGCACTTCTTTATTAAATATTATGAATATGTCTTTATTATCAGGCTATGTTCCACAATCATTCAAAGTAGCAGTGATAAAACCGCTTCTTAAAAAGCACAACCTCGATCCAGAGGTTTTAGCCAACTATAGACCTATTTCTAATCTTCCGTTCCTCTCAAAGATTCTTGAGAAAGCGGTCACAAAACAGCTGTGTGATTACTTAAAAAACAATGATTTATTTGAAGATGTTCAGTCTGGCTTTAGAACACATCATAGCACAGAGACAGCTCTGGTTAAAGTCACAAATGACATTCTAATAGCCTCAGACAAGGGACTTGTCTCTATTCTTGTTTTGCTCGGTCTCAGTGCTGCATTTGATACTATCGACCATGATATCCTATTGCAAAGACTAGAGCACTTAGTTGGCATACAGGGAACTGCTTTAGGTTGGTTTAGGTCCTATCTATCTGAACGCTCTCAGTTTTTACGTGTTAACGATGAATCTTCCACGCAAACCAAAGTTAGCCATGGAGTGCCACAGGGCTCAGTGCTCGGACCTATTTTGTTCACATTATATATGCTTCCGTTAGGCAATATTATAAGGAATCATTCTGTAAACTTTCATTGTTATGCGGATGATACTCAACTATATTTATCAATCAAGCCTGATGAAATTAATCATCCAAATAAAATTCAAGACTGCCTTAAGGACTTAAAAACGTGGATGACCTTAACATTTTTGATGTTAAACACGACCAAAACTGAAGTTATTGTACTTGACCCGAAGAATCTACGAAACAAATTATCTAAAGATATTCTAACTATGGATGGCATTAATTTGGCCTCCAGTGAGACTGTAAGGAATCTTAGTGTTATATTTGATCAGGATTTATCCTTTAACGCCCACATAAAATCAATTTCAAGGACCGCCTACTTCCATCTACGTAACATTGCAAAAAATCAGGCATATCTTGCCTCAAAACGATGCAGAGAAACTAGTCCATGCATTTGTTACTTCTAGGCTGGATTATTGTAACTCTTTATTATCAGGGAGTACCAAGAAGTCAGTCAAGTCGCTTCAGCGGATTCAAAATGCTGCGGCTCGTGTACTAACTAGAGTTAGGAAAAGGGACCACATTACTCCTGTTCTGGCTGCCTTACACTGGCTCCCTATACAACACAGGATAGAATTTAAAATTCTTCTTCTCACCTACAAAGCCCTTAATGGGCAGGCGCCATCTTACCTAAAAGAACTCATTATACCCTACTGTCCTACTAGGGCATTGCGTTCCAATAATGCAGGGTTGTTGGTTGTTCCTAGAATCTCTAAAAGTACAATGGGAGCCAGAGCCTTTTCTTATCAAGCTCCACATTTGTGGAATCAGCTTCCAGTTTGTGTTCGGGCGGCAGACACGCTATCCGTTTTAAGAGTGCGCTTAAGACCTTCTTTTTTGATAAAGCTTATAGTTAGGGCTGATTAGATTCAGCCCTTAGTTTTGCTGATATAGGCTTTGTCGGGGGACATCTTACTTCTTCCTTCTCTCTGTCTATACCTGTGTACTCTCATGTTCCGATTAACCCAGCTCCCCCAAATGTCTTTCTTTTTGGTGTCTATATACGCCGGAATCCGGAGTCATGGATGATCCTGCGGTCCTGTGTCCTGGATCGGAGCCCTGGATCCTGAGTCGTGGCTGTGGTCCTGGATCATCGGTCCTGGATGGATATCCTCGTGGATTCATCTTCCTATTATACACACATGCATTTCCAAACATTTGGACTACCTATGTTGCAAATGTATTATCTTTTCAATTTACACACGGCATCTATTGCACATCTGTCCGTCCTGGGAGAGGGATCCCTCCTCTGTTGCTCTCCCTGAGGTTTCTCCCATTTTTCCCTTTAAACTAGGTTTTCTTCGGAAGTTTTTCCTTGTACGATGTGAGGGTCTAAGGACAGAGGGTGTCGTATTGTCATACAGATATGCTGTACACACTGTGAAGACCACTGAGACAAATGTAACATTTGTGATATTGGGCTATATAAATAAACATTGATTGATTGATTGATTGATTGATTGATTGATTGATTAACCAATTGATGGGCAGGGATCACCAACTACATTTGTCCAAGTGCCGAAATGTAACCAATAGACAATATCGCGGGCCAGCGATTTTAATATAGCCCAGAATTGTATAAATAGTATTCAGATTACTTTTGAAATACTTTATTTTTCCATAACAGGCTATTGTTGGGAAGCCAGAAAAACTATCTTTCGTCATGGCTCGTTGGTCTATAGGTATGATTCTCGCTTACGGAGCGTCCACACTACAGCTTCAAAAATAGCTTGGAGCTGGACGTGTCTGGAGCTTGGGGATTTTATTCAAGCAACACGGCCAACAACCAATCACATGAATCTCCCACCCCCGACATACAAAGCAAAAAACCCCGGAGATTGTATGGGAGCAATATATATATAAACTCCCCAAACAGGCGAAAACCTACCAGTTTCACCCACTGTCTCTGCCACCTCCCTCCATGCCTGGTTCCTCCGGTTTGTATCCCGGTAGGTGAAGAGGGTCTGGTCATACAAAACCGGGTGATTTGCTACGGCGATAATTAGTTTCTCCTCGGCCTTTTTTTTAAATATAGAAATGAACGGCGGGATATCTCTCCCAGCTTAGACGCGGTTTGATTAGCTACGGCTTCAGCTGTCAGATTTTGTGAAACGGGATTTGATTGGCTGGCGCTGGCTACTCCGGCATCTCCGGCGTCGCCGGAGACGCCTGAGACGGACCGCTCTGCTTCCCACAATTCAGTTCGGCGAAAAAGCGAGGCTTCGTGACATCACCCCATTGAAAGTGAATGGGCAGATTGGAGCTGTCGACGCTGTCGTGTAGACGGTCCGTTAGGGTGCGAGAGGTCCCGGGTTCAAATCCCGGACGAGCCCACGACATCAACAACAGGTTTAGTTTAGGTATCAACAATTGTTCTTATTAACCCTCTGGAGTCTAAGGGTATTTTCTCGAATTTTTGATGTTTTCTTCACACACACACACACACACACACACACACACACACACACACACACACACACACACATCTGATTACAAAGTCTCATCTGTACAGGACGGAAAAATAATAATAGGCACACATAAATAAATCTATGACAGTCTCATCTGTACAGAACAGTATGGTAAAATAATCGATGGCAAAAACATGTCACTGTAAAT
>CM070476.1:38603272-38720194 GCA_036324585.1 Champsocephalus esox | reverse complement strand
AAATACACCGTATCAGTGAAAGTATGCCTGCCTACATTTGCATTAAGTATCTGAAAATTCCGGTATAAACGCGATCTGCTCTTTAGTTCCGGGAAATAAAGGGTTCCGATTAACTAAGTACTTGGAACTAAGTCTAGCAGACAAGTGTTAGCTTTAGAGAGGACTTGAGTCACATCACACAATATATTTACGCATGAACAGGGACTTGAACCCTGGACCCTCAGATTAAAAGCCTGATGGCTCGAAACACCAAACAGATCATTGCAGCATTACCCATAATCCCCTCTGTTTCAGCTCCATTTCAAACGTGCTCATTCTCTGTCTGTTACTTTAGATGACAATAAGGAGCCCCTCCTCACGCCCCTCTGAGAGATATTTGGTTAAAAAGAACACTATGGTGCTCTAGGAGGAGATTCAGGTGATAAGGTGGGAGGGGGGTTACCTTGGTGATTAGCTAATGGCTACAAAAGCCAAAAAATCGTTATGACATCATAAAGTGGCCAAAATATGATCAGCTCATTTTCAGCTTTTTATATAAATGCATCAGGACAAAAAGTGAGCAAATCTTTTTTCCTGAAACTTTCAGAATCTCTTTACACAGAGGGGACATTTTGACAGGAAAAAGTGGATTTTGCATAATAGATGACCTTTAAAATCGACCTACTCTTTGATGGTGATGGAGGAGGGGATCTCGGTCCAGAGGCGAGCGAACTTCACAGGGGTCACCAGCTCCTGAGGGTCCCGATCTACGTGGGCGTGGAGCATGAGGCGGCAGAAGGAGGCCCGGAGGTCAAAGGGCAGCGTCTCGTCCATCATGCACAGGAAGATGAGCTCCACATCCAGCTGCTTGGAGATCTCGTCTATCGCCAGATACTGACGGTCCAGACACATCCGGGCAAAGAGCTTCAGCTGGTACCTGAGGAAATCACATAGTAGAGAGACTCTGCTTCTTATTCTTATCTTTAATTCTCTAATACTAACTTATAACACTCTCTATAATACTTATATACACTCCTGGGTGTTACCCCAACTATGTGCAATATGTGCAATATTTTAATTCTGTGCATATGTATATATGCGTTTAATAACTGGGCATTATATCCTGGCTGCTGTTGTGTTAACATGTCTGTATTATAATTTTGTTATCTTTAATATGTATGCATGCTACTTAGTAACATTAAGCTGTAGTTGGATATTTCTGCTGAAACAATGTATAATGTCCCCTCTGTGGCACTAATAATGGTATTCTGAATGCGATATTTAGGATCCCCATGTGCACTAGCGTGAGCATTGGTTATTCGTCCTCAATACACACAAAACATACATAAAACAAAACAGTTAATAATGTCATGCAATGTACAATGCTATATGAAGTGAAAACTAAAATGGTCATCCAATTTTAGCCATCATAAGGCCAAACAAGAAAATACAAATCATTAAATTAAACATAATAATACAGTACATAGCCACAGGCACAGTTCAATTAAACTTTATAATACTGAGATAATTTTGTAAGCAACCTTTTGAAATGTACTTGAGAATTTTCCTGAATGACATGGACCGGTAAAGAATTCCAGCCGACCATGGCTCTGAATATGACTGTTTTTTTGTATTATCATTCTAGAGTGAACGTGATGTATAAGGGAAGCTAATATTGTGATTGTCATAACATTTTCTGTGGATGACCCCTCCATCTTTGTCTACCTGTAGTAGGTGAGGACGTTCTCATCGTGAGCGTTCCCTTGTCTTGCCTCCTGAGCCAGCTGTCTGATGCCCTTCTCCTGCTTCTCATTGGTCTTGTCTGTCCACACCAGCCACACCTGCAGGAAGAGAATACAACTTGATCAGGTTCGACAGAATTCTGCATCCTCAGCTTCATTTGTTAAAGGTCACCTATTATGCAAAATCCACTTTTTCCTGTCTTTTTTACATAAACACGTGTCCCCTCTGTGTAAAGAGACTCTGAAAGTTTCAGGAACAAAGATTCTCTCACTTTTTGTTCTGATCCATTTCTATAAAAACCTGTCGGAAAATGAGCTGATCAGATTTTGGCCACTTTATGATGTCATAACGATTTTTTGGCTTGTGTAACCATTAGCCAATCACCAACCAAGGTAACACCTTAAGCTGTAAACATGGCTTTGTCTCATCATCATCATCATCATCATCATCATCATCATCATCATCATCATCATCATCATCATCATCATCATCATCATCATCATCATCATCATCATCATCATCATCATCATCATCCATCATCATCATCATCATCATCATCAATACAAACTAAAAAAGGCAGCCATACCAATGTTTCCACAGAGGTGACTGGTATCGTACAGCACTGAGACACGGATTTGAAAGCAGCATAATGACAGAGTTATGAGAAACATTCAATCGACAGATGAATTTGTACATCAGATTTCTCAAAAGAGCATGGAACGTGTTGACTCGTGCATTACAGAACATTTCACTTGCACTGCACCACCTTGGTTTTCTAAGCAGTATACGCAAACAGTCATTATATGCAACCTGGAGCTTCCGGAGGCTCGCCTTCTTATACTTGACCACAAGGGGGCAGTATAGAGAGGAGTGCAATAAGCTCTAAAGAGGTTCACCTTAACCTCATCTGAACACCAAGAGAATTTTCTAGCCAACATGTTGGCTTGTATATATAAGACACGCCGCTGTCTATACATGTCATCATCATCAGCCATTTCATCTGTGATGATGTGTCCCAGATACTTAGTTTTACAGCAAACAGACAGCACCTGTCCTGATAGGTAGAATGTTGGAAACCAAAGGTTCTTATCCCCTTTTGCTCTGCAGATCATTACAGCGCTCTTCTTAGCATTGTATTTCCCGTAAAATGTGACTCCGTAATCAGAACAAACATTTAGCAACTGTTGAAAACCAGCACTGCTAGGAGAAACAATTGCCAGATCATTGGCATACATAAGATGGTTTACAATCACATGACCAATCACACACCCTGTTTTACAGACACTTAAATCATCTGATGGATCATTCATATAGATATTAAAAAGGCATGGTGAGAGGAGCCCCCCCTATCTCTATTAGGCAGAGAGAAAAACTCTTGAATCTGGAGAAATGCAACGTATTTGAATGTTCTGCTTTCAGACAACTCACGGTCCCATCTTCATCCAGCGCTGGTAAAATGTACACAGCCGTGCTAAACATGTTAAGTAAATGGAAAGCTGTTAAATGTATTCTAAGATAGGAGTACCCAAACTTTCTAGTAACTGTGAGACTATGATACAATCGTCGCTGGTTCGATCCTAGCCCTGAACCTTTGATGCATTTAATTTCCAACCAAGTGGTATAAAAGACATTTCCATGCCTGATTCATTTGTCATTAGATCTTAGAATTGATAACTTTACAAACCAAGTTAATTACATAATAATAAACAGATGCATTAAGAGTCACCTCGTCATCATCTCCATAGTCTTCCATCCCGATGTATTCTCCACCACCAGGGGTCGCATCTTTGGGGACACGACGTCTGGAAGGGACAAAACAGAAATAAAGTTAAATTATAACATGTTGATATCCTCAGTAGTGTATCTCTGGGATAATTTGCTTGTGCTATTACTTTACGAGAAATCCCACTTTTACACACAATTACTGACTGCAATTACAAAGACTGCTAAACACCTGAGCTCTGTTAAGTGCCCCGATAAACATTCCTGTTGTCATCTTGCGATATACAAATTTATATAAATAGTCATCACCGCAATAAACCGTATTTAATTTTGTCTTAATTTACATTATTTAATTTCATACTCTGTTGCAGAATATGGGATATGTACAATATCCCATATTCTATTGACTGTACATAGACTTTTTGCAATACTTTTTATTTTGTATTTTATTATATATGTTGCATTGTTGGAGGAGCTCAGGTCAGAATAATTGTATTTCCATTTATTCGCTGTAGCTTTGTGCATATGTCAATAAAACCTTTGAATCTTGAATCTGGAATTGTTATCATAAGTGTCTTTGCCACTCAACTAAATATCAGTAGAGTTCAACTACAGTGAAGCACAGAGTATATTTCATTCCCAACCTCCCCCTTTAATTTGAATCCAGTGCAAATAAGGCCTTTAATGATGCAAAAAGCATTGGTAACTGAGGGGTTACAGATCATCCCTCCCTCTCTCCCTCCTCACTCTGTCTTGATGAGGATATCCTGGTTTTTGGGGTCCAGTACACATTTACAGATGAGCTCCTGAGTGACGGGGATGGCCACGTTGTTGGACACACACAGATCTGACAGGTAGTCCAAAAACCTGTACAAACACAAAATAAGAATAAATATACCAACAAGATATTGAGGTTCTCTACCCTCTGCTTCCTGCCTCCATGTGTACCTGGGCTCTCTGTTCTTGCGGACCAGGCTGACGAAGGTCTCCACCTCGGTCTTGGTGATGTGTTTCTCCAGCAGTTTTCGGTTGTTGTGCAGCAGGGCGGTGATGGTGTCCTCAGCCAGGATGTCATAACCGATCTGACTCTGCATCACACCGAACTGCTTCGCTATGTGCTCCTGAAGGGGGAGGAAGGTGAATTAGACTCAGAAAGTTAAAAAAATAATAACTGACCAGGGAAGTCATATATATTTAGAATTGTACATAAAGGAAAAAGAAAACAAAATGTGTTATGCTTCTATCAAACAATTCATAATCTCATCATAGTATAAATATATTAAATAATATATAATAATGATAAGAATACCTAAATACAAACTTTTTACAATTTAAATGTTTCAAGTTTGGATTGGTCCTTCAACACTAACTTTGGTTAAATTAGGTTTATTTGTCATTCGAGAAAACATCTCACATTTCTCACACGTTTGAAAGTCGTTTGTGTCTCTGGAGTAAGCTTTTCAAAATCGAAAAGAAAATATCTCGGCTTGGGCTTCGGACTTTCATTAAAAACTGGACGTTGGTATTTAGGACAACATTGGCGAATTGCCATTTTTATTTTAATTTTTCTCTTGTGAGACCCCCAGCTTTATGTAAGTTCAAGACTAAATTACTTTAGCGTCTCTTTTAATGGGAATGCCAAAATTCAGTTTGTTTTACTGATAAGAACAGCAGATAAGAGTATCATCAGCATAGATTACATTACATTACATTACATTACATTGCATTTAGATCGATACAAGATTTTATTTGCATATTTAGAAAACAGAAATGGTCCCAGTACAGAATCCTGGGGTGCACCCTTTGATACAGGAAAACTGTATCTGAACACAAGTAGATTTAACAGATATTTGACAACTTGGGTCTTCATCGGCATTATTTTCATCCTCTTCCTCCTCACCTGGTTCTTGCGGTAGTCCTCCTGGGAATGTCGGAGGACTCGATAGCAGAGTCTGAACATGTACTGGTAGGGAGAGTTCTTCTGGTCCGCCAGCTCCTCCAGACGCAGCAGAGGACCCTCCCCTTCCCCCCGGTCCTTAAAGGGGGCCTTCAGGATGCCAAAGATCTGAAACACACAATCAAGGAATACTGTAGTCTTGGTTCCTGCATCTGCTTCTTAATTACTTGTACCCGAGTGATTCTTGGATCTCACCTGTTTGAGGATGTTCTGTTCTCTCATCAGTTTCTGTCTCTCTCGGTTGGCTTTGGACATGTTTACATCCAGGACCGCCTGCCCGCTGTTGATGACGTCAGCCACGAAGAAACCCACGTCCTCCAGCAGCTTGATGGCAAACCTGACCGGCACATTTTTTTGTATATTAAGTATTCCTCTAAGTCAGTCTTCCTGTATGTACTTGCTTATTTTCTTGTGTAATTTCTCGGTTGACTGAATTTCTCTTAGTTTTTAGTTTTTATCTGTACTCTCTACTTAATATAAAAATCAAAAACTCTGCTACTGCGACATGCTACTTTTTCTTGAATGTTACAAATAATTAAATGTATATTAGGCTGGAGCCACACAAGGACGATAACGCAAATGGACCGAAATCGATATCAAAAAAGTATTCCGTCCACACGCAATAGGCACCAGAAACGTGTCCGTTCACACGAGACCACTCGAAAGCGCTGGAGACGCTGTAGTACATATGCCAGGCCTGTAAGTGGCGCTGTACTCCGGCCATAAAAGCAGCGAAGAAGACTTCCCGTGCATGGTTGCCATGGTTGCCCTTCTGTTTATTCTCCGCGGTGGCTCTTTTTCTCCCTCCCTGAAGCAAGCATTTGCTCCTGCTGTAATTCTCTCCGGTAGTCCACCAGCAGATGAAAAACACCCGCCTCTTCCAAGGGACGAGGGGACCGTGCAGCAGAGTTTCAGTTTGATTTTTTTTCGCCGGTCAACATGTCCGTTAAAATTTAAATCCTTCGGACAAAATTAGAAAAGTGCCGGTCAGAGGTCTTCTTTGTTATTTATTGAGCTTTACAACTAATTGATAACGACTCTATAAGAATATAAGAATACAAAACGGAGCCTCTCTTTTCCTTCCCCTCTTCTGACAGCCCAGCAGCTGATCTCTGAGCAGGAGAGGTGGGGAGAGGCGGGGCTATTGCTTCAACGTTATCAGGAAATGATCGTATAGGCGTAAACACGGAGCCGTTTGCCCCCCCAGAGCGTTTCGTTCGCAGATCCAGACCCGTTATCGTTATCATTTTATGCGTTTCCATGTCGGCCTCGTGTGGCCGAACCGTCTATATGATAGAGAACTGTAGCGGATATGACCGTTATCGTCCTCGTGTGGCTGGGGCCTTAATCTACATCAGCTAGGTCATGGCGGAATAACCATAAGGAATTTGACAATTTCAGATAAAACAAATTCATAGGGAGATAAAAGTATTTCCCGAAGGCATGCAAACAGATACAGTAGATAAAAAAAACACATCACATTGACACACAGTGACCTACCGGCGGTCGTTCTGGCTGATGAAGCCCTGTCCGAACTGGTCCACCACGGTGCTCAGCATGGCGCTGGCATCGTTAGCGAAGTCCAGATCTCTGATCTCCATCACAGGAACAGAGACGATGGCAAACGCCTCCTTATCCTCTTTAGTGGGACACGTTCCTAACTGCAGGAAGAGGTACAATAATATCACATACTGAGAAACATTCATCCTTTACTAAAAAACAAACCAAACGTTCTTTCTAAAATAAAACCTGTTTGGGGAAGTTCTGTGAAGATAATTGTTGTCTTAACACATAACACTGTCAAAGGTATGATACATAAACTAGTGAATTCAAAGCATCTAAGGTAGATTTGAACTAGGGTGGGACTTACCATGAGTCTGATGGGTCTCTCCTCGTCGATATCGATGGGGACGTTGGTGCTCTGGATCCAGGTGTTGGTGCACAGATGTCTTAGTCGTACGTACGAGTTTCTGGAAGAAAACAGGTTCAACAGGTTCAAGCCACTGAAGTTGGTTTAGTGTCCTTTATGGTCCTCTTTCAAATGTTTTGAATTAGCTTGTGGTGCTTCACCGGATAAATTAATCTACATACTAATCTGCTGCTAATCTACTTTGCTATTTGGATTACAGTTAAACTGACATACAAATGAAGACTTCCTGTACAATTGTATAATATTAAACCCTGCAAAAAGAAAAGAATATATGGCACATGCAGAATCACAGAATAAGGGACAACAGACGCCTTCGTCATGTTTGCTTATTGCTTGATGAAGAGGATTTAAAATGTGCCTCATTTCAGTCCAATAAAGTTATACAGATCTTCTAAAAATTCCAAACTTAGTAGAACATATATCCTGTTGTTTTATGCCGTGCTTTAATTCATATTCAATAAACCATAATTGTTCCTTACCGTGGTACGAACGAGTCGGTCTTCTGCAGCGTGGTCGGGTCGAGCTCGAACAGCGAGGCGATGTCGTTCCCATGAGCCACCGCCACCAACTTGTACTTGATCCTCTCGCCGTGGGAGCGCTTGGTGCGACTGCTGTCGACCTACACAGAGGTCAGAGGTCACAGTGAGGCTCAGGAGGTGAAAGGGTTCAAATACACTATTTTAAACAGAAGAAGTCATTCAAATTTCTCCAGAGCTGTGTGATTTAACTGTTTAAATCCCACTGGTGTGACGATGGTAAAGAAGTGAACTCACTACAGATGCCGGCTCTGCACTGTCTCCTTTATATCCCGGGTTCTCCTGCAAAAACAACAACAACAATTACCCACAAATATATTATCTAACACAAGAAAACCCCTCAAAAAGAAAATTACTTTTAAGATTCTGTAGGGTTACAAATAAATGCAACACAGATTAGAATTATCTATTACAAGTTATTTGGAATACAACAGGGGTACATTGTGAGTAGCATGAGAGCTTAAGCAATTTAGCAATATGTCAAACAATAAAATGTTTTAAACTAATCTGCATCTAAATCTAGTAAGTGAGAAACAAGGATTAGTTTCAAAGGCATTCAAATTATATGTATCAGCATTTGATAATTGGTAGATAGTAATGTTTGTACTGATGACTTCCTGTTGTGGCAGATCAGCTGTTAATGCTTATAATCCAATCAGAAATCATTCATTCCACACAGCGTTGCCATGGTTACCTCAGCAGCCAGGTAGTTTCCGGTGGCCAGGTGTTTGAAGCGATAGAGGCTGTTCCAATGTCCCGCCCCCCCACGACAAGGGTCATGATGGACAACCTGACGGACCAATCAGAACACAGTGAGTTTGATATAAGTGCAGTGTGTGTGTGTGTGTGTGTGTGTGTGTGTGTGTGTGTGTGTGTGTGTGTGTGTGTGTGTGTGTGCGTGCGTGCGTGCGTGCGTGCGTGCGTGCGTGTATCAAAGAATATTTAAAAGGGTGGCAGGGAGGTGAAGAGTTCCCCCCTGCGGGTGGTTTCCCGGCCTCCAGGTAATAAAATAATTTAAAATAAATATAAATAAACAAATAAAAGCGTCCCTCCTCATGTGGCTTTGATCATTATCAGATAAAAACATACACATAAATATATTTAAAATTATAAAACATGTAAGAAGTAATAAAAACATAAATATGAACACCATTAAGACAAATAAGATAGTGCTGAAAACATGCGATAAAACTGTAGCACACCAATAAAAAAAGTCCAGATGAGGAGGATCTATAAATAATTAATAAATAAATTAATATAAGTGCTTAAATACGTGGAGGGCGGATTAAAACAGGCTGACACACCCGCAGAGAAGGGAACCAAAATCACCCATCTGCAGGGGAGAGACCCCGGGAGAGGAGATCGCACAGGTTAAAACATGTTTGAGTGGTGGGAGGCGGACCCATCAATTATATTTTTCATTTAGTCCGCCCGGGTCAATGGTGCCCAGGCGATGGATCCACCTCCGCTCCGCCGCTCGCCTCTGGCCCGTGCTCCAGCCGCTGCTGCTCTCCAGGCCCATTGACTGTACACTCTGGAGGCCATGGAGTTTAAAATGGTTGTATAAAACGCTCGTGCCGTCCCCGTCTCTAATTCGATATTGGTGTTGTTTAATTCTGAGGCTGATCTCATTGCGCGTCTCCCCCACATAGAGTCTCTGGCAGGCCTTGCACCTAATTGCATAGATAGCGTTTTTTGTGTTAGGTGTCAAGGCCTGCCGTACATTGCTCCCCTCTCGAGAGAAGGGATTGAAAACGTGGGGGAGGCGAACGAAATCAACCTCAGAGACCCGAGGCGCCTCCCTAGTTTTGATGCTATTATTTAATTTTGTGTGGACCAGGAGGTCCTGGAGATTTTTATTACGGCGGTAGTCGGAGATCAGCCGGCACGGTCGCAGCGCGTCACAGCCGCCCCTGGCCCCCTCAAAATTGGCCTTTAGTTTGCCCAAGAGGCTGGACAGGCTCCCTGAGTAGGTTGTGATGAGGGGGACCAGGACAGGGCCGGACGGCCGGGCGGAGATGTCGCTGTATTTCTCCATGAAGGTGCGGCCGACCTCCGCCTTAATGCTTCTAAGGAAGCGCCTCGAATAGCCCCTGGGTCTCAGCGCACTAAAGAGGATTCTGGTAGCCTCCTCCACATCCTCCGCGAGGGTGCATATCCTGTGGAAGCGGATCAGCTGGGACTTAATCAGGCCTCTGTACGTGTGCCCAGGGTGATAGCTGGTTTTATGGAGGAGTGCGTGGCGATCTGTGTCCTTAAAGAAAACCCTGGTGGCGAGTGTCTTGCTGTGGTCGCTGGAGCTGCGGAAAAACACCCCAGTGTCGAGGAACTCCACAGTGTGTGTATGTAAATCATACGTGTCTCTGAGATAACTGGGGTGGAGTTTTGAAAGGGGATTGATAAAATGATCTATGTATTCCGTTATATTGTATGATTCTGAACCGCAGTCGCTGATGATGGGGCGGCCGACCGGAACCACAGAGGGGACCGTCCACATCTTCACAGGCTTGTGGATCTTGGGGAGCAGGTAGAAGAGGCGGGGCCTGGGCTCCTCCGGACCATCCGGATATTGTTTTTGTTTATGATTTTGTTAGTGTAAAGTGTTGCTGTAATGTCCCTAACTAGTGTTTGTGTTTCCAATTGAAGTGGGTGTGTCAGTGATCTGTAGTATGTGTTGTCATTTAACTGCCTATGTGCTTCCAATATATAATTGTCCCTATCTTGTATGACTATTTGGCCCCCCTTATCTGCAGGTTTGATGACTATGTGTTGGCTGTTACCTAATGTTTTAATAATTTGTAATTGTTCCTGGCTAATGTTGTGTGTGCTGTGTGGAAGGGGGCGCCAATGTGTGAGTGCTAGTAGATTTTTATTAATTAGTTGTGTTATTTCAGGTGTTGATGTTGCGGTGTGTGGTTCCCAGGTGGACGGTCCGGTGAACAGAACAGGCTCCCGCCCCTGGCTCCCCAGGAAGTGGTCCATGATCTTAATCCGCCTGTGGAAGGCGTGGAGGTCCGCCCTGATCTCCGGTCGGGTGGGGAGTTTGGGTGTTGGAATGAATGATAAGCCTTTTTCCAGTAGCTCCAGCTGTGCGGCCGTGGGGGAGAAAACGGCAGAGAGGTTGGTTATATTTGAGCGGTGGGGAGTTGTGATGCAATTATGATCCCCGTTCAGTAGTTTAAATGCTGCTTCCAGTACCTGAGTAACATCTCGGCCGTCTGCAGGGTCCAGTGGATGTTGTCACGTGAAGTGACATGGAAGAGTAGTGGCTTTATTTCCGGTATGAAGTTGTATTTGGAGGCTATGGTGGTGTTGAGTGTGGTGAGTGCAGTCTGCTGGGGGATGGTCAGACTGTTGGAAAAGTTTATGATGGGGATGTAAATGGTGGCGTTTGGAAAGCAGAGAGTGCTCTGTTTCCACATGGCGTGCAGTTGTTTAATCGAAGATGAGGGTGCGGTGTCTGAGAGTCCATTATTGAGTCCTACTGATATTATGACTTGTGAGGTGTTGTGACATGGGGGAAGTTTACTGAGAATCGAAGTTATGTGATGGAATTTAGCACCCGGAAAGCTATCTATCTGAAGGTGGGGGTCTGTAAAGGGGGGGATGCAGGAGAGATTGGAGTCCCCGACAATAAGGGTCCTCTTCAGCAACTCCAACGACCATACCTGCAGTTTCTACCTACACACCTAGTGTGTTAGGCATGTGTTGGTTATGGTTAAGGTTAGGATAAGTCTCCAGGAAAAGCATGTAAGTCAATGTAATGTCCCCTGAAGTGATGTATACATGGTATATGTGTGTGTATGTGTATGTGTATGTGTGTGTGTGTGTGTGTGTGTGTGTGTGTGTGTGTGTGTGTGTGTGTGTGTGTGTGTGTGTGTGTGCGCGCGCGTGCGTGCGTGTGTACCTCGATCTCCCACAGAGCGTTGGAGCTGGTGGCTGAGGTGGCAGATTGTCTCAGAGTCGTTCGGAGGAACACGTGGAGTTTGCTCTTGTACTCGTCGCAGGTCAGAAACTTCTCCTGCTCGGCGTGAAACAAACGCACCACCTCGCCCTGAGAGAGAAGAGTTTAACAGGAATTAAAGTATATTTTCTTATTTTCTGCTGAACTACTTCAAGCTCATATTGCAGGAGCCAATTTGCCAAAATCACTGTAATTTATTTCTGGAGTCTTTTGGTCAATGTTGGATGAACTCAGTAATCATGGCATTGTGTTTTGTCCCCACTGCAATTACTTCTTCTGCATTCCAGCAACAGCTAAGGCTCATGGGTATTGTAGTATTGGGTAAGGCTCATGGGTATTGTAGTATTCAAAGATTTCCAAAAAGCCAAAGTAAAGGAAAACAATTATCAAAAATTATTATAAGCACAAATTCTCGCAGCTTTTTAAAATTCTGATTTGTAAATCAATGTTAGGAGGTTTATTCACACTTTATAGCTGATATAATATCCTTAAGTTGAACTGAATCTAAATATATGTGTATCCTAGAAAGAGTGTGCTTGTCATTACACATTGGTGCAATCCGGGACACAGGTGCTGTATGTATTGTATGTTCTGCATGCACTGCAGTAAAGTCACTCACGCCTTTGAGGACTTCCTCTCTGTTGTCGCTGAACATCATGAACAGGTTGATCTTCCAGCTGGTGTTGCAGTTCACAGAGTTCACCTGCAGGGGGAGACCAGCTGTTTACTGAGAGTCTCTGATGCAGTCCTCATCAGAAGCAGAACTATATTCAGTGTCAGTACTCTGATTACTCTGCGTCTCACCTCTTTGCAGCCCGGATGGTCGGTCAGCTCGTAGTTTGAGGCGTGCAGCGGCTGCCCGGCGTTCACCGGGTTCAGCATCACTTTGTCTCCAACCACCACCTGAGACACAAACACCGGTCACTAAACACGTTCTGCCCACTATACCTGTTCAAATAAGACAAGTCGTAATTCTCCCTAAAAGAACCACAAACTGTGAAATGAACCTTAACTGTCGTGAAAAGTGTCAAAGTGCAAAAGAGCCTCATTGCAGAACCAAACAAAAACAATATACTTTATATATATATATATATATATATATATACTGTATTAAACTATATTGGGAAAAGATCAATATTTTTTTATTATATTCTAAATAAATTCACAATATATATTTTCTGTCTCCCTTTCCCAAAGTGTTTGCTTAAATCCAATATAAAATGTTTTGCAAATATCAGATTTAATAATAATAATAATAATAATGATCGTGACAGTGAAGGCCTTGTTGGTGTGGGTGTTCCTGTCCAGGGACTGCAGTTGGAACTGAGCTGCTCGCTGTAATCTGACATAAAGCTTCTCTTCTCTTTGAGATCAATGGAGTTCTATGCATGGTCCTTGTTCAATAGAGATATATAATTAATTAAGTGCTGATCATGCTCAATCATTGTTGATAACTCTTCTTTACTGTAACTAGAGGAAAGGTCAAGGAAGATATGGAAAGGTAAGAAGATGATTTTAATAGTGGCCCTGCGGAGAAGATCAGCCGTCACTAAGTTGTGATTCGTCCCGAGGGCACACTGAGCCGAGTTATTATCCTCTGGTGTTTATGTATAACACGCTGAGTGCTAATCCGTGTGTTCACATTGTCTCCGTTGGCTCTGAGCTTCCAGAAGGGCTGGATGAAGAGCCAGGAGCCCTCGTTCCCCGTCCCGTCCAACGTGACCCGCATGGCGTTCTTCTCCAGGAGAGCGGGGAGGCGCTTGTTCACCGTCAGGTACTTATTACTCTTCATGTGCAGCAACTAGAGAGAGAGAGAGAGAGAGAGAGAGAGAGAGAGAGAGAGAGAGAGAGAGAGAGAGAGAGAGAGAGAGAGAGAGAGAGAGAGAGAGAGAGAGAGAGAGAGAGAGAGAGAGAGAGAGAGAGAGAGAGAGAGAGAGATTGATTGGAATACGAGGAATAGCTCAGAACTGCATAACATGGTAAACAGTTTTAAAAGAACTGTGGAATAAACAAATAAATAAAACTTCAGTTTGGTGCAAGATTCAAGATTTTAAGATGCAAGGCTTTATTGTCATGTGCGCAGCAGCTTCAGTGGAGACAACTTAACTCACAGGCTCCTCCCACAAAGCAACATGCATGTATATATAGGACGTAAAACAAATTAAACAGATACAAATAGTGAAAGAAATAACAATAGAAATGAAATAGTGCGAGATAATGTTTTGAGATGTGCAAGTAAATACAAATTAAATAGAAATAGTGCAAGAAGAGTCTACATACAAGTACATTGAACATGATTTATAGATAAATAAATTGCAAACAGACGAATGTGTTTGGAGGCGACGATAATGTGCAGCGATATTATATATTCTTCCTCAGTCTCACGTTCAGACTCGAACCAGATGTGAGTGTTTCCACTGATACTATTTACTACAGTCATTCTGCAGCTGCTTCATTTCTTTCGACTAGTTTCTCTTGCTGTTATCATGAGATCAGACGGCGTGGAGGCACTAACATGTCGTCAGGCTCTGCTCATGACTTTTAAAACCTGTAACAAACTAACAGTAATTATGGCCTCTTTGTCTAAACTGAAGTGTGTGTGTATAAACATGAGGAAGGTGCAGTTTAGTTATTATAACTGTAGAATTATGAAATGATCCATGTCACCACCTGCACACCTTTGACACACACACACACACACACACACACACACAATCACACACACACCTTTCTCCTACAGGAATCTTTATCGTGATCTGACAGAGTTTCTTTCGACAGCAACCACACCCAGATTGCGTGTGTGCGTGTGTGTGTGCGTGCGTGCGTGCGTGTGTGTGTGCGTGCGTGCGTGCGTGTGGGGTAAACTATCTCACATGTATCGGCAAAGTCAAAAGGACAGATGTTGCCATGGCGAGGGGAAGGGAGTGGTGTGAATCACCTGGTTGCCCCGCCAACACACTGGCATTAACTACAGGAATGTGATTAATGCAACTTCCCAAAAGCATGGAACGCATTTAAAACCAGCTCCATCTCCTCCAGCTTCAACCTCATAGGATGGTTTACTTTGAATTGATGTTGTATGTTCATTCAGTTAAAGACGCCTTTCCTTTCTGTAGATATGCTAATAAGCTATGTGACTTTATGTTATGAATGCATTCAGTTAGTTCAAAGCATAAACCTGGAGAAATATTCATGAGAGCGTCACGTGGGGAATCACCTGCTGCTGAAAAGAGTTACGGACAAACACAACATGTTCCTAAAGTCATGTCCGAGTCATAAAATATAGTTCTGTTTTGGATCAAAGCGACCCAACAAGCCTTTAGAAGGACCTCCATCTCTACCAGGTAGGGTAACAAGCATGCTTACTACGTGCTGTCCTCTGTGTTTTGACTCTAGTTGATGAATTGACCCAAATGAAATGAGATGATGCTCGAGGAACATACTGGAAGCAACTTTGGCTTGAATTAAGATGGAAGAAAATATATTCAAAGAAAAGGGAACGTTGCTTCATTTCTAGTTATCTAATTATGAGACGTTGAATACAGCACGTTGTTAAAGAGCGCCTCCTGTGTTGTAGGTTTTTCATCATTGTGTATGTTGTGTCTCTTTTAGACGGCGAATTATGAGGTTTTTGTACAAATTCTGTGTGTTTTGTGGTAAATTCCTGTCTTTTTGCTCTGAATTTAGCATTTATTTAGTCCTTTTGAGTCTTTTTTCGTCTGCTTCGCGCCTCCATGAATGTTCTGCGTCTCTCCACAGTTATGTTGTGTCCCTATGTTAACATTTGCTGTCTTTTTGAATGTGTTTTGCATTTCTGTCGTTATGTTGTGTCGTATTGTAGTTGTTTTGTGCTATTCCACATCGCCTTACATTATTCTTTGTGTTTTCATAAATCAATATATATCTAGTCGTTTGATTTGAATGATTATAATTCAAACCGATATGAAGTCGTCTCAGAGGGTCTAGACCAGATTCCTGGAGACTGTATTCAGTGATCCATGACTGTGAACTTTTATTGTATACAATCTTATCTCGGATGTCATATCTCTGTTATTTCAAACACTCTGAGACAATCAGTAACCTTCACATGTTTCCTGTGGAGCCGGTCAGCCGCGCTTCCAGGGCAGGAACTCAACAGCGCCCCAGTTTCATGTTAATGTTAATAAATAACCTCTTTTTAATGGAACTTATGAGCACTTTACCTGCATGACTGTTCCATATTTGACAACGTCTCCGTGGACTTTCTTGTTTTCTGTCTCGTTCTGCTTCTGCTCCAGGTTGGACGCATGCTGCAAAACACACACACACACACACACACACACACACACAGAATAAAGTAACATCTGTTTGTGAACCCTGTCTTTATATGCTGCGATGCAACCAAACATTAATAATGATCACTCAGAGTATTTGTAGTGGATAGTAATAACATCCTGCTCTCTGTGTTGGACATGTCTTTGTAAACAACTTATTTTGCACACATTCACATTTTTTGGTTTTGTACTTGGAGGATAAAGTTGTAGAGAGAAAATGTCCAAATCTGAAGAAAACATACATCTCCAAAGTTCAATTACAATTGTTGGGAATAAAAGTGGATAATAAATCAAACGGCTAGCGCTAGAACCAAGGATACATGATGGCTAGCGCTAGAACCAAGGATACATGATGGCTAACGCTAGCACCAAGGATACATGATGGCTAGCGCTAGCACCAAGGATACATGATGGCTAGCGCTAGCACCAAGGAAACATGTCCAGCTTTATTCTTGACCAGGCCCGGTTCTACGGGGGTGCATAAGGGTGCATTGCACCCTCAGTTGAGTCGTTATGCACCCTCATTTGAAAAATGAAAAGTATTAAAAGTGAAAAATATTACATTTTGCCTACTATGACTAACAATAGTAGTAATAATAATAATAATAATAATAATAATAATAATAATAATAATAATAATAATAATAATAAGAAGAAGAATATAGTTGAAATAAAATAAATGGTAATTGTGGTTGAATAGCATTGTCTGCTGCATTTATTTGATCAATTTAAACGGTAAGTAACGTTATTATGTCAGGTGCGCGTGACCTGTGCCGCTGTGCGTTCGTCATCTGCAAGGTGCTTACACAGCAGTCAGTGATGGATATCAGAACATGGTTAAAACAACCAGCCGTTATCACCAGCATACACTGCATCTACTGCAGGTAATAACAGTTCAGATCATGGGGACATTACGTTACTGTCGTGGACACTAACGCCCACCTCGCCCACGGAGGCGGAGCAGCCGCAGCCGTCTTCGTTGCCCCAAACACCGCCACCCCTCGGCGGCCCGCAAGTGCCAGAGGACCTCTGCAAAACAGAGCCTGCCCAGGTATATTTAAAAAAGTACCCAACTCGCCTGTACAGTGCGGTGAGGCGCTCATTTTGCAGCTCACGGTTTCAAAACAGAGATTGGCTGGAATATTCATGTAAAAAAGACGCCATCTTCTGCTATGCATGTAGACATTTCGGTTCAAGTAAGTCAGATGCCTTCACCACAACTGGCGCCATGCTCTTATAGGCTACGTGATAAGGGACTGGGAAGGCATAATCAAGCAACGAGCACATAGATCCATAGGTCTCTTAATGTTGCTCTCAAAGTGCACCAGATTGATGCTTTTAACTTCAATATTTAAAAAAAAATCTTCTGAGGACCCCCATAGAGGGTGTTAGGTACACTCCCCACTTATAAAAATAGCACTTTACCACTGCACCCTCTCTAATCTCAGATGCACCCTTAGTCATTTTGTTCTGGAACCGGGCCTGTTCTTGACTATTCCACAGCGTGCACAGAATGCAAAATAAATAATCTTCTTCCATGCTTGACCAAATACTTTTTCACACAGTCAGGTAAATGGAAAGTGAGTGCTCATCGTCTCCTAGTGGAAGTAGAGGAGGTTTAACCAGCGTCAGGTTTCAAATGAGTTTAGTCAACTAACATGCAGCCAAAGAGCATCGGACCAGACACAGAAAAAGAGCTTTCTTTGCTTCAAAGTGAGTTTTGTAGTTGGGTCATTTTTACATGAAAATATGTATTTTATTTAGTCCAATCAAAAAAAAGATATTCTTTAATTGTATTGATTTTTTTTAAGTGTTATTATGTATTTTTTGGCAATAGTATTTCTACCTATTTAAAACACTTGTCTGTATAAATGAAGCTTTGCCTTGATCATTTGAATCATCAATGCAAAGGAGAGAACCGTGAATCAAAGAATGAAAGACACATCAATTGATAATAAACGTCTATCTGTGTGAGCAGAGGTGTGTGTGTGTGTGAGCATAAGTGTGTGTGTGAGCAGAAGTGTGTGTGAGCAGAAGTGTGTGTGTGAGCAGAGGTGTGTGTGTTACCTGTAGTTTCTGCAGCAGCACCACGTCAGCGATCTTGTCCTTCTCATGTTTGGCTTGTTTGGCTTTCCAGAACTGCTTCTGAGCCGAGTATCGACTCATGGGACAAACCTTGAACAGGCAGTCTGAGGAAACACAACAGAAAAGATTCAGATATAATAGAAAATATGTGTTTAAAGTTCAATTCAACCTGAAAGCACTGAAAAATCATTCAGGCTCAATGTCTTTGACACGTCACAGAAAATAATTAGAAAAAAAAATAAAATTGAAGATTAAAAATTCCTTTAGGTTTCATTATTTATATTTAAAGTCAAATGCACATTATGTAATATCTAAACCTACCCCTAACCCTTTCTGCCACTCGGAGTCAAAACAGTAATACAATATGTAGTTGGTGCCAATTTGAAGTGTCGCTGGATGATGGGAGTCATTGTCTTCATCACCATTGCTGTTAAGATTCCTTCACATTGTTCAGCACGTCTTAAATATGAGCCGAATTATCCACAGAGGTGTCTTACTCTCAATAATAAACAAACAAGGCCATTCTAACTGAGAGAAATACTGAATAAAGCCGCTTCATGTTGAAATGTGTGCTTCTTCTATGGGGTTTGGTACTTGCTAATGTTTGCTCGACTTCTTTCTCTGACAACTTAAGATCCAGAAGTCCAATCACTGAAATCCTTCATCTGAGTTAAAAACACCAAAGCCTTAAAAGTTCAAGTTAAAAATGTGCCTTAAATGTGGGTAATAGGTCAATTTACAACAGCTTAAACACTGACACACATATTACCTTGATTAAAATAACATATTTAATCTTTGTGGGATAATGTAAGTACACAACTCAACAAAATATGTCACATAGGTCAGTTTAGATATTGTAATGCTTAAATGTGAACTACAAAATAGCTAACACTATTTATTCTACATTCTTGGTGTGGGTGATTAGTTCCAGAGTGCTGATTGGTCGGTGGAGCAGCGCCTGAAGCTAATTGGTTGTTTTTGGTTTCACATCTTTAAGCCGCTGAAGCGTCTGACAGTAAGTCTCTGAGAGAGTTTCAGTCACATTTATACTTCCTGCCCGATGACCAAATATGGTCGTTCTGTCTGAGAGCTGACTCCTGGAGGGACTGATTCAAAAGCGGACCTGTCGGTGGTGTGAGGGAAAGTCAAGAAACCACCAACATGTATCCAGATTAAGCGCCAGAAATGAATGATTATTTGTATTTCATTGATTTTTTCATGATACTTTTAAATATAAGTACCCGCCAACAGTTTCAAAATGTGTGACTTTTGAGTTGAGCTGTGACTCTGATCTACATGATGTGAACTAGTTCAACTGCTCAGAGCAGATGGTGTGTGTGTGTGTGTGTGTGTGTGTGTGTGTGTGTGTCTAATGATAGCAGCTGGACTTAGATCACTCACGCACATCATTTATATTTCATTCAGCACTCTGGAGGTGTTCATGGTTCTTATACAGAGACCTGACCCAGGACCAGAATCAGGCCGACGTGTGATCTCATGGTGAGGACGGGGAATATCGCATTTGGAACTGAGGACATCAATTGTCGCTATTTGTTCATGTTTTAAGACTTAAAATGAATAAGTACAATTCTTCGGACAACATGTCCTCCATTCCCCTCACCGAAGAACTCAAAATCAACGTAAATATTTTCCATTTCAATAGTTTAAAAGCAGGACACTATTGCACGTTTCCACTGCAGGCCTCGCTCGGCCTCGCTCGGTTTGGTTAGGCCTTATTAGGCCCGGCTCACTTTAATGCTGCGCTTCCATTACAGTTTAGGAACTGGGGTAGTTACTAACGCAGTGTAGGCAGAGCCGTGACGTCATCTTCAATGAGAACCCCAGAAAAACAACATCAGCCGTTAGCGGTTAGCCCTCAGAGCTCACAGCTCCTCGTATCTGTCAGTCAAGCTGCTGAACAGTCAGAAACAATGGTGATTATGCTGTTCGGAGTTGTTGGGAGGTGCAATGTTTACAGGGTAGTTTGTGCAATCGAGAAGGTTAAATAGGGGAAGTGTATTATGTGTGAATAGGTATGAGCACAATAGGGATATGTGCAATCTGACGGACACTATGCATAGGTGCAATAGGGAAAGTTATTAACTATATTAACCTAATATTATAATTCTCTTCATCTCTACATTCACTCATCTCCCAAACATGCATGTTACTAACCAGATCGATCGGGTCAAAAACCAGGTCTGGTCCTGTTTCTCTTCATGAATGGAAGCACATTATATATTGCACACACACACACACACACACACACACACACACACACACACACACACACACACACACACACACACACACACACACACACACACACACACACACACACACACACACACACACACACACACACACACACACACACACACCTCTGAATTTCTTTGGAGGATTCTCCAGATCTCCAGCAGCCGGTTCGACCACACAGCGGTCATCTACCAACCTGCAGAGAAAAACCACAGAAGAAGACAAGTCTGTTAGGTGATTCCACTTAAAAACCCATGATATTATAGAGATAATTCATTAAAAAAACACCATATTACCAACGTTAAAAACATTTTAAAATTAAAGTGTATGTATTCGTCACGTTTCCTCTGTGACCTTTGTCTCAGAGGAAAAAATGCCAAAAGATGTATAAAACACAAAAGAAAACACTGACTGAAAAGATATATAAAGTCCACATGATAAGGAGGAGCTGGCAGGGATGCAGTCTGCAGGGAACATTCATAAAACTGATCTTAAACCGATCTTTAACCCTCAATGATCGATAGTTTGATCATCAGCAGGGTGTGAAGGGACTTTAACGTGAAAACGTTCAGACTTTCAAACTATTTTTCTTTTTGTATTACTTTTAATATAGTATATTTTACTGTTGTTTTAATATTGTCTGCTTATCTGTATCATTGTGTTGCATTGTTGGAGAAGCCTGTGACCTAAGATTTTCAACGACATAATTACTCTGTAGCTAGTTTGACAATAAAGAACCTTGAACCTTGAGAAAAGAGTCCTTTTTCAGAAGACTTTCACGTGTTGGTGACTCTTAATCATTATTTAGACACGTTGTCTAGATTTCCACTCTGTTGTTAAGTGAGCATTTAGATGGACAGATAAGGTTTGAGAGACTGTGCGGAAGGTAAGAGGGGAGGTTTTAAAGAGCAGAAGGCCTACTGTGCTGGTTGGGGGCTTCCCTTTCATGTAGTGTGTTATAAAGCTTTTTGTGCATGTACATGGTCAGTAAAGACTAAAATCCCTGTGCTCCCTCCCCACACACTTCCTTCCCTGCCTGAAAAGCCTCCATTGGACTCCTTTGTTTACTTCAGGAACATAATGACATCACTGTAACACTCTCGCTTTTATTGGCTTGCGCTCCAACACATTGTACGTGATAGGCTTAAGGCAGACTGGAACCTTTACAATGATGAAATGTGAGTCAAATTTGAGTGTGTGTGTGTGTGTGTGTGTGTGTGTGTGTGTGTGTGTGGTGTCATTAGAGTAAATCTCTTTTACGATCAGTGTTTAGGCAACAGAGGGGCTCAATAGTGACTGACTGACACACACACACACACACTCACACACTTAAACTCACACACACTTGGCCTCCTGGTGATTGTAGTTAATGTGTGTATGAATGGGCAGGTAATCCTACTGACTGCAGGCTGTCTGCTCACTGCACGAAAATAAAGCTTCAACTGAGTGTGTGTGTGTGTGTGTGTGTGTGTGTGTGTGTGTGTGTGTGTGTGTGTTTTGTATGAAGGATCTACACATTGAGTAGAGCTCCTTTAACGACCATGAATTAAGCATATAAAGACCTTTATGTAATTTAAATGATATATTTTGCGTTGGCTTGAAGCTATTTGAATAATTGCGTCACATGATGGTCATATTTTTGCATTCGGGCCGAGTCAGGGTCACAGCGGCCAATTCCAAAACCAAAACCACAGCCTGCAAACAAATCAGGAGCTGCAAGGGATTCTGGGAAAAGCTCCAACATTCATAAGAGGCTTCTCAATACTCAAATTTCCCCTCCTCGACTTCCCTCCTCGACTCCCCTCCTCGATACTTAGACCCGCCCACAGGAGATGCGAGCGGAGGACCGAGGAGGGGAACCGAGGAGAGAGGAGAGAGGAGGGGAAGCAGCAGACGTTTAAAGAAATGAGAACTCCTCTCCTCTGAGCGGTCATATTAAAGCGACGTCCGTTCATTATTACGTGGCAACAGCTGCATCATCTGTCGAGTGTTTTGTCATATTTTATAATCTCTGTTCGATCAGCTGAACATTGTTCCCCCACATATGTACTTTTAATTCATTGAGAGTGCGGTATAATGAGACAATAACAGGCTACAGATGCGGACACACACACACACAAATATATTTATATAAATATATGCAATTTAAAGTATGAGAGCACTCTCATAATAACGTAACACAATCAGAGACTGGATATATCCCCCCCCTCTCTCTAGTCGCTGAAATGGGGAATTGAAATTACGGGCCAAAAGTTGCATTTGCAAGTATTAAAAGTAAGCACTGTCCAAAACGCACCGACACACTGTACAACACACACCTACACACTGTACCACACACACCTACAGCTCCTAAAGCATAATCAGGCTACAGCCGTTGTGTATTTTATTATGTGAAGCACTAAATGTTCTTAGAAAAATATCGACTCTTTGTAGATATCTACTAAACTAAAGCAAATAAAGAGAGTAGGCATGTTATACTGAGTGATATATATATATATATATATATATATATTACACACTGCTCTGCTTTCTGCACGGGCCTCACAGCTGTTCTCACTGTAAACATCGCGTTGCGATGAGAGCAGTTTCTAAAATAATATCCAAGGGATGGATGCAGAGCTGTCATTGGCTGAGATAAGTCCGGCCGTGCGTCACGCCTCCACCGTTCCCGGAAATGCATCCGCGGAGGAGCCGTGGAGGAACCATCAGTGTATCCTCGGTTATAGCTCCTCCAGAGAGCCTCCTCGACGCTCGATCCTCGGTCCTCGATCCTCGGTCCTCGATCCTCGGTGTGCATTTAGAGAAATGAGACGTCCTTCAAAATGGCGCGCTGAAATTCATTTCCGGGTCACTACCGGAGGACCGAGGAGTCGAGGAGTTGAGGAGGGGAAATTTGAGTATTGAGAAGCCTCTATATACATTACATTGTCCTCCGGCCAACAGGCTGCTTCAACGATCTGTGTCCACATTATCCATCACAATACAAGACCCACAACACAAACAAAGAGTAAACAGTTAAATGTGTTGATTTCCTGCAGTAAAAATATTACTAAACCAACCAAACTAAACTCAACCCACCAAAAACGAGGCTTAAAATATGTGTAGCTGTGCTTTGTGATCGTCGTATAACCACTTTGTTGCACTGGTGGCAGAAAAAATGTACTGACTTGCATTTAATGCTGACTTTGTTTATGACTAACCCTAACCCCCAACCCTAAATGCAGCTGATACAACGGGCTTTAGAAATGTGTTTACATGTTTTAATATAGTTTATTTCTCCAATGAAGTTGGAGTTTTTCTAAACCCATGGATTTATATGTTTGGTTTTTAAGAGAGAATAATAATACGCTTTTTATAATGTCTTCACTTTTCCTTCTTCTTTTCTTCCTGTCTCGTATTTATCTTTATCGTCAACGATCAATCTCTTTCTTGACTTTCAATTTCTGTTTCCCTTCTTCACACTTTTCTTTCCCTTTATTTCCGTTGTTCCTTTCTTTCTTTCCTTCCTTCCTTCCTTCCTTCCTATCTCTTCTTAGCGTAGTTGTGTTTTCTGTTTACCCTTACAGTATATCTACATTCTACCCTTCCTCTTTACATGCCTGTCTTTCAATAAGTCTTCACTTTCCAAAACACATTCCCAATTTCCCAAAGGTGTTTTTTTCTCTTTCTTTTCTGTCTCTTGAATCCCTTTCTGTACAAACACAGCGCGCCCCCCTCCCCCGTCACTTAAAACAGCCTCTCAGGTATGTTGTCTGCCTGCAAGGTGTGTCCCAGGTGTGTGCTGCTGATTGCTCCATTCACAAGACACACACACACACTCAGGTGTGTTGACTCAGTGAACATGATTGTGCAGCTGGCGTGTTTCACAGTGTTTAAGCTAATCTATAGAAATCACATCATCCACATCTGTTAATCAGCAGGAAGTGTTTCTGTCAAACATCATCAATAACCAAGTGTGTCTGTTCATTCCTAGGTCCCATCTGTACGTCTTCCTCACATGTCGGTCGAATAATCGATTATTATTCGCCAGGGCTGCCGAATAATCGATTTTGATCATGGTCAGTTTCTGGCAACCCTAGTTCAGCTGTGTATCAGTATGTAGTGTCTCTGCTTTAAAGAGTCCTCTCCTGCTGATGTTCAGGTGTATATCAGTATGTAGTGGCTCTACTTTAAAGAGTCCTCTCCTGCTGATGTTCAGGTGTATATCAGTATGTAGTGTCTCTACTTTAAAGAGTCCTCTCCTGCTGATGTTCAGGTGTATATCAGTATGTAGTGTCTCCACTGGGACATGTCTCCATGCTTTAATGTTCAAAAAGCTCTTTATTTTTCTCATACTGCCTGTGCTGCAGGACCTCTTTTCACCCTCTGTCTGAAACCAGAGCCCAGTCTGCTCTGATTGGTTAGCTGGCCGGCTCTGTTGTGATTGGTCAACTGTTTAGAGATGTCCCGCCCCTTAGCCTATCACATACAATGTGTTGGAGCGCTAGCCAATAGAAGCGCTAGTGTTAAATCGTGATGTCACTGAGTTCAGGAAGTAAACAAAGGAGGTTCAAGCAGGCCTTTGTAAACCATTGACATGCACAACAGCCTATATAGAACACTACAGGAGAGGTAAAACCCCAAAAAAGCCTCTTTAAAGGGGAACTATCATGCACAATGCACTTTTTGATGTATTTTATACATCAATATGTGTCCCCGGTGTGTCAGGGAACTCTATCAGAAACGTTGCTATCAGAAACAACGCCCGATGTGTTTTGGACGTAATATGGTCGGTGTTTACATTAGCATCGCTAACACTCAGAGCTAACTTGTACTGGAGAGCATGTGTGTGAAGAAGCAGGAAGTAAAAAGGAACTCACCTTGTGGTATAACCGGCAAGAGTGAAAGCCTTTGAGCTCCAGACTGTTTCAGAGAGAATCCTTGATAATCCATGATATGGCGTTTCATCACGGCAGTATTTAGTTTAGACGGTAGCTGCCGGGTCCCGCATGAGCTCAGACCCCTCCTTTTTATTTGCTATCAATAAAGCTTTATACCCAAAATCAGCACTTTTTAAACAGGAAGTGCAATAGAGGGGTATGAGGCATGGCTAGAATGGGTGATCTCTTTAGTATTTTGAGCTAAACACTTTATAGTAGGGCTGTGCATCTTCACTGGTCTCACGATTCGATTCGATTACGATTATCCTGTCAACGATTCGATTCGGTTCGATATCCCGGTGCATCCCGGTGCATCCCGATTCATACCAATGCGTTGCATCCTCAATTTTCTATATTACTGCACATGGCTTATTTTTCATCAACGCATACATGCAGTAAATACATATGAACTCTCGTTTTATTATTTAGAAAGTGCTTCAGAAATCAATAACATAAATGTCTTGACATTAATTTATAAACCAAAATAAATTAATTGTATAGGTCTAGCCTCCATGTGTGAAGTTGTTCCATCCTCAAAAACAAAAAGCTAATGCTTCTGCAGTCTAGCTGCAGCTTCTAGCAACGGTCTTCTGTTAAAGAAAGGACACTGAATGTCCTGAGTGTGGCATCACACACAGGACCTGAGTCTGAACACAGCAGACAACAGGAGTATTTACAACAGCATATACAAACTAAAATACTGCATGTGGGTGCACACTTACATTCTCTGTTTTACTGTTACACAAATCCCATGAATGTATGAGATTAAATTAGCTTCATTATATCTCAGTGATTAAGTGAATAATACAGTTTATATCGGGTCACTATCAGCATGTCACTCATTATTTTTCAGGGAGGGGGCGGGGCTTGGAGGAACGGAGAGGAGACGGTGATCGCGGAAGCTTTTTTCCTCCTGCCTTCACGTCTGAAAATTGCTAGAGGACATTCATACTTTGCAATCCAAGACTTAATTAAATCCACCAAAAACCTGATATGATTGTAACTTTTACAACTTTTGAAAAACATAAATCCCAGTCACACTCCATGTGTCTCTGAGCCGCAGCGACACGGAGTGATTCGGAGCGGGTCCTTCTGCTGCTGCTGGTTCTGGACTGGTGTTCTTGTGTTGGTGGATAAAGCAGACTGCTCCGTGTTTCTGTGCCGCTGTCACGTATGTTCCCTGATCTCTGCGTCACCGACCGATTTGATATTAAAGTGACAGAAAAAACGTTATAGTAAAGCCGCGGCCGGAAAATCAGGAAGCAACGTTACTACTCTATAACCGATTATCTTCCGTCACTGCATCGAGACCGAATCGTCCACGTCCGCATCGCAATGCATCGTAGAAACGATTATTTTCAACACCCCTACTTTATAGACATATTTGTTATATATTTGTACATATCTGAAACCTGTGCTATTGCCTAGAGATAGCATGATAGGTGACCTTTAAAGCTTCCCCTTGGAGTTTTCATCTGAACATAAAATATTTGTATAACATCTGTGAAACTACTACTATCGTCCAATACTAATACCATTTTTGGGAAAAAGGCAAATCTGAATTAGATTGTAATTTATTTAACAACAAAACTGTCTATGGATCTCTTTTAGCATTGTAAATATCAAGCAGTTGCCAGAGCTGTGAATGAAGAACAACTAAGGAAAAAAATAGATAAATATACAACTCAATTCCACCATAATAACCAATTATTTATGATAGGTACGATATTCAGTAGGTATGATTTTTGTTCAGCTACTCCACTAATATTTGCATCTTCTCTCTACATGTATTGAGCGTGACATGTGTTTTGTTTGGTTCATCCGGATCCTCCTCCTCTTTCATTCTGCAGATTAAACTGATTTGAATATGGATTTGTGTATCTAAATAAGCGCAGGTGTTTTCAGTCACAAACTGAACCTGCAAGAGACATTTGTTGGTTACACTCCAACATATTGTCATCCGTTAAATGCATTATGGCATTGCAAAATCAATGAAATTACAAACTCAAAGCTGAGATAGTCGGACTTTCAATCAACAGATCAGTTGCTCAGAATTTGCTGGTTGCAGCTGTTTTTAAGTTTAAATATTAGTATTAGATATTTATTATCAACTATGACGACTCAATATCTTTGGGTTTTGAACAGTTTGTAGTAAAAATAAAGCGACAGAAAGAAGTTTAATGTGACCCAAGGAAGTAGACGCAGACATTTTATGAAAGAAATATTTATAATTGTCAGTTGCAGTCCGACAAAAATCAAACAAAGATGGTCTGATACTGATATCTCTGACTTCCTGTGAAGTGTGAGTGAACATCCCAGTCATGAGTTAAAAAATATAATTTAAGTGAGCAGATCTCTTTTCAATAAGATGTAAGTTAGAAACATTATAAAGAAACCCCTTTTCCTCTGCCATACAGTGAGCAGGATTAACAAAAAAGACTGCAGAAAGAAAAGTAACAGCTTAGAAAACGTGTGAAAGCATCACACTCAAGTTCAGACAAACCACAAAGACGGCTCAAGACGTCTAAATAAGAACGTTTCTGTTTCCTTTTTGAGTTAAATTTAGGATTATGTGTTAATTTCCAGCCCTGGAGCTCCACTGTAGCTTTATATATAATGTTTAGCTTGTCTTTTTGTTAGTTGTACTCTTTTAGATACTATCCATGTGTCTTATTACAATGCCTTGTGTTTCCTTTATGTCTTCTCTTGTCTTATGTAGAGCAGTATTTGAATTGCCTTGCAGGTGAAGGTTTCTGTACAAATAAACGTTCCTTGTGTGGAACATCAGGCAGATATTTAACTATTGAACCACAGACACTGACTCATCCTTAACTCCAGCTCTCAGCAGAGATATGATCCTAAGATCAACATTTATTCTCTGACAGCGGACCAGAGATCACAGTGGACTAATCCTTATGGGAAGTGAGCGTGGAAGATTGAGTCGACCGTTTTATATCAAAAATCGTTCTCAAACTTGTTTGAATTTCTGTATTCAATCATCATCTCAAAAGCCTGGAGTCGCCTGGAAGAGACTGTCAACCCCAAATCAAAATGATATTATATATTTTTGCTCAAACAGCTATGTATAAAGTAAATGACAGGGGTCCCTCAGGGCTCTGTCCTCGGTACCCTCCTCTTCTCCCTGTACACAAACTCGCTCGGATCTGTCATTAGCCCGCATGGTTTTTCATACCATTGCTACGCTGACGACACTCAATTAATTGTATATTTTCCCCGTTCTGAAACCCAGGTCGTCGCACGCATCTCTGCTTGTCTAGCTGACATCTCTCAGTGATGTCTGCTCGCCACCTCAAGTTCAACCTTGACAAGACTGAACTGCTTTATCTTCCTGAAAAAGATCGTCCCACTCTTGACCTAACAATCAACATCGGCACCTCTGTTGTTTCCCCGAATCAGACTGCAACGAATCTGGGTGTGACCCTAGATAACAACCTGTCCTTCACTGCATACATCGCTGCTACAACCCGCTGCTGCAGATACACGCTTTACAACATCAGGAGGTGTGACGAAGATGGCTTCGTCACTGTGGACTGACGGCTTTGGGCTTTGTATATTGTACATGTGTTATATTTAGAAAATTGTTCCCTTTCCCCATGTCTGTTGCTGTTGATTGTGTGCACCTGGTGCCTTGTGTTGTCTCCTCCCCCCTCACCTGTGTCTTGTTGGGTTAATTAGTGTGGGTATTTAGGCTCTGTGTTTCCTTTTTTCTTTGGTGTGTGAGATCCTTGTGGCTGGTGACTGTGCTCACATGAACAGTGAGATTGAGGCTGTGTCATGTGCCCGTGAGTAATCAATGCCCACTCCGGGTTGTATTTTGGATGTTCTGTCTCTGCCTCCTTGCTTGGTCGGGCCGCTCAACGGTCAGCTTCACAGGAGGATACATCCCCTCCTGACCCAGAAAGCGACGCAGCTTCTGTTCCAGGCTCTCGTCATCTCACGCCTAGACTACTGCAACTCCCTCCTGGCTGGTCTACCTGCATGTGCCATCCGACCTCTGCAGCTCATCCAGAATGCAGCTGCTCGTCTGGTCTTCAACCTTCCTAAATGTTCCCACACCACGCCGCTCCTCCGCTCCCTTCACTGGCTTCCGGTAACTGCTAGAATCCACTTCAAGACACTGGTACTTGCATACCATGCTGTGAATGGATCTGGCCCTTCCTACATCCAGGACATGGTTAAACCGTACACCCCAGCGCGTGCTCTACGCTCTGCATCAACCAAACGACTCGCTGCACCCGCACTGCGAAAGGGACCCAAGTTCCCATCAGCAAAAACACGTGGGTTTGCTATCCTGGCTCCAAAATGGTGGAATGAGCTCCCCATTGACATCAGGACAGCAGAAAGCTTACACACCTTCCGGCGCAGACTGAAAACTCATCTCGTTCGACTCCACTTCGAGCGATAAAATAAAAATAAAAAAACGCACTTATATACTAACAAAGCACTGGCTTATCTAAAGCCAGTTGAGTAGCACTTGAAATGGTTTTGCTCTATGAAACCTGATGTACTTTATGATTCTGTTTTCTTCAAGTTTGTATCTTCTTGGTCAAATGAATTTATTTAAGTCATTTTGGATAAAAGCGTCAGCTAAATGTAATGTGTTGGTGGCAGTGGGAATGACAAATGTTCTGCATCAAAAGATAATTTTTTTAACTATAAAACAATGTCTCTTCCTACTATTAAGGGGAGAAATCTCACATTAAGAAACTCATTTTAAAAACCAAAAAGGTATATGGGTCTAACAATTACAACAACAGATGTATGGAAAATACCATTAACGTAATACGTGGCAGGAAACACAGTTGCTACAAAATGTTGTTTTGCGAGTTTAAAACAAAATATATTTGGTTAACAATGAGATAAAAGAGAAGGGGAATCTCCACACTTAAGAGACATCTCTATTTTTGTCATTTTTGCATGAAAAACTACTTTAACGATTTAAGCGATTCTCAGAAGTTGTTGATTATTTTGCAGTTGCTCAACTTTTCTTGCAGCTCAGGTTCATGCCTCCATCTGTTCTTTAAAGGTCTTCTTTTTCTTAGACCTATGAAGTAACCTGTTTAAAGGAAGCAGTTTGTAGTGTGTGTGTGTGTGGGGGGGTGCTAATGTGTGTTAATGTCCCCCCAAGCGTGTGTTCAGGGCCCCGGGCACCAGAGGATTCCTGCGTCCTGTGTGAATCCTGTTTGTTTGTGTTGACGCCGCAGTATTTGACTGTAAGGAAACTAGCAGGTTCATCAACTGACATCTCCCTCTCTGGCTCTCATAGGCAAATGTCTCCCTCTCTAATATGCATAGGCAACACGGATTAAAAACAAACTGTGGGCTTACTGAGAGCTTAAGGGCATTCATCTACTTAAAAAGTAAGAGTTAAAAAAGATGAATCAATAAATCGTCCAATATTGAATTTACCGGCATCTATAATCCGTTTTAAGTCATTTCTTTAGAAGTGACATTTAGAGACCTGATGTTGCATTTTTTTAAACTTATGGACAATTTTCCTTTTTACTTCTAGTCTGGAATCACTTAGCCTACTAACACGAGACCACTGTTATACTGTGTATACTGTGTGTACTTTAGCATTTTTATATATATTCATATTGTACTATAAATTACACTGCTTCTCTTGCATATTCTGGTAAAATGCTACGTAACTGCATTTCCTTGTCTCAGTACTCAGTGCGGTGACAATAAAGTTGAATCAAATATAATCTAAAAAATGTATTAGAAATCTCATTGTGTACTTATTTGCAAGCATCAATGGTCCACTCCACGATATTTTCACAGTATCAGTATCAAGGCAACTGGTGAACAAATGTTACCATTTGCATACGGTATGTACCAATGACGTGCCAATAGCATTACAGCTGTTAGCATGTGACGCTAATACGGCTAAAATTGGTGACCTATTGTTCCATACAGGTCAACGGGAGCCAGTAAAAGTCAACAAACATAAGGTAAAGGTCAAGATGAAGTTAAGAGGAGTGGGCGAAATAACAGGAAACACACACACACAGACTGGCACATTAGAAATCCCTGTTGGACATACTCGTACCACTTCCTTTTCCTGCCATACATAGCTGCCACTTTCTCTGTGTGTTAAAGGTTGTGTTATGTCAGTACGTCACCTGATGAACTCTCTGATCGTCAGAGTTATGAACTCATTACCTTTGTTTCAGACTAGCTTTAAGAATACTTCTAAAATACAGATTTACAGTAGGTGCTTATGTTACTAACTTTGTCTATTTGTCACTGTGGATTTCTCCTAAATTCAGTAAAAGTAAGCTTTAGATCAGCGGTTTTCAAAGTGCCTCCCCTGGGCTGCGCCAGAGAGCTTCAGCTAACTTAATGCGAGCGGAAACATGGATCGATGTTTAGTGAAGTTACCTAAAGTGAAAGAGGAGACAGCGTCTGGCAGAAAACGTCAGCTTTGTTTTGAAATAAAAGTTGTGGTTCATCGGACATTTATGAGAGAAAATCTCTAATGTCCGAGTGCAAGTGAATGCAGCACAAGACACGAGCCTTGTAACCCCTCCCCCGGCCCTGGCGCGAGCGAGGAAATGTGATTGCCGGCAATTTCATTTGAACGTGATGGCGCATTCGGACCCAAGTACACGGAAGGAACGAGGTATTTGAGGTCTACAATGACATAGAAGAGACTGTCGAGTTTGGCTGTACTCAGCATTGAATCAAAACACACTAAAGCTTTAGATCTTAATCAGTTTGAGGCGTTTTGCTGAACAAGATGGTAATCGCCGCATTCAGCTGTTATAGGCATGCCAACTTGATGCTCTGCTCACGGATGACTCGATGAGCATAAACCACTGTTAAGATAATGACCTTACATGTGTAAATATTTTTTTTTCTTTGTGGGGGTCTGCCCCCAAAAAACAGTTTTAAGTCCTGAGAAAGTCAAATAAGACTGTGTAAAACTGCACTGCCCAGCCAAAAAAAAATAACCACTTTGATTTAACTAGGCCAGTAGGTAAGGGCATTCCACTGCATTATCCACAACAACAATAATAATTGGGAGGGGGGGCGCAGCTGTTCTTATGTTCTCTGAGGGGAGGCTCACCTTCCCACACTTTGAAAACCCCTGCTTTAGATAATGATGTAATAATGTCACTTTTGGTTTCCCCCCTGCCTGTAGTGTTATATAGGTTTGTGTGCATGTAAATGGTAAATGGGACATCCCTGTCTCCTCTTGCTGGTTCAGTTTGTGACTGAAAACACCTGCGCTTATTCAGATACACAAATCCATTTTCAAATCAGTTTTTCCTGCAGAATGAAAGAGGAGGAGGATCCGGATGAACCAAACAAAACACATGTCACGCTCAATACATGCAGAGAGAAGATGCAAATATTAGTCGAGTAGCTACAAAAAATCATACCTACTGAATATCGTACCTATCATAAATCCTTGGTTATTATGGTGGAATTGAGTTGTATATTTATCTATTTTTTTCCTTAGTTGTTCTTCATTCACAGCTCTGGCAACTGCTTGATATTTACAATGCTAAAAGAGATCCATAGACAGTTTTGTTGTTAAATAAATTACAATCTAATTCAGATTTGCCTTATTCCCAAATATTGTATTAGTATTGGACGATAGTAGTAGTTTCACAGATGTTATACAAATATATTATGTTCCGATGAAAGTGGAAACTTTAATGAGGCCTTTTGGGGTAGTAACTCTCCTGTAGTGTTCTACAGGCCTGTGTTGTGCATGTCAGTGGTTTACAAAGGCTAAAGAATGAGTTTCTCCCCCCCCCTGCCTGAAACACCTCCATTGGACTCCTTTGCTTACTTCCTGAACTCAGTGACATCACTATTTAACACTAGCACTTCTAATGGCTAGCACTCCAACACGTTGTACGTGATAGGCTAAGGGGCGGGACATCTCTAAGTGGTTGACCAATCCCAACAGAGCCAGCCAGCTAACCAATCAGAGCAGACTGGGCTCTGGTTTCAGACAGAGGGTGAAAAGAGGCTCCCCCCTACCTCTCCGACCTGATCCACCACTACACCCCGCAGCCTTCGCTCATCAGAAGCGAACCTCCTCTCTATCCCCAAGAAAACCAAGCTCCGAACCTGGGGGGATAGAGCCTTCTCCATCGCTGCCCCCACCCTCTGGAACTCCCTCCCACAACACATCAGAGACTGCACTGACCCCCCCACTTTCAAAACACTGACCAAAACACACCTCTTCAGACTGGCTTTTAATCTGTGAATTATGCTGCATTGCTGTTTTAATAACTTTTAAATGTTATTTTATCTTGTTCTAATAACTTTTAAATTCTATTTTATCATGTTTTATCACCACTGTAAAGCGTCTTTGAGCACCTGGAAAAGCGCTTTGAAATGCAATAAAGAGGTGCTGCAACATTAAAGAATGGAGATATGTCCCAGGAGATACACTACATACTGATATACACCTGACCATCAGCAGGAGAGGACTCTTTAAAGTAGAGACACTACATACTGATATATACCTGACCATCAGCAGGAGAGGACTCTTTAAAGTAGAGACACTACATACTGATATACACCTGAACATCAGCAGGAGAGGACTCTTTAAAGAAGAGACACTACATACTGATATACACCTGACCATCAGCAGGAGAGGACTCTTTAAAGTAGAGACAATACATACTGATATACACCTGAACATCAGCAGGAGAGGACTCTTTAAAGAAGAGACACTACATACTGATATACACCTGAACATCAGCAGGAGAGGACTCTTTAAAGTAGAGACACTACATACTGATATACACCTGAACATCAGCGGGAGAGGACTCTTTAAAGTAGAGACACTACATACTGACATACACCTGAACATCAGCAGGAGAGGACTCTTTAAAGTAGAGACACTGCATACTGACATACACCTGAACATCAGCAGGAGAGGACTCTTTAAAGTAGAGATATTACACACTGATATACACCTAGGGTGACCAGATGTCCCGCTTTGCGCGGGACTGCACAGCATTGTCACGACTTTTGGTGCGTCCCGCAAATTGAGACGATGTCCCGCATATTTCATTTTGATTGGCTAAAACGCTTTTCTTTAAAATCAAGATTCATCCAATGGCTGTTGAGAAAGCAGGGAAGGCTATCATCAGGGGGCTGTGTTTGCTGTCAATCAAACTGTAACACACGGCGGGTGCTCTAGAGAGTTTTTTGCAATCTTTGCAAGAGTAATTTTTTAATGTCACATGGCAGTGAATACGACGTCAAAAGACACAGAGAATGCGATTCTCACAAGAAACGTGTCGCTCAAAAAGAGACATCCCACTCGATGGAGACATTCCTACTCAAACCCAAAAATGATGGTCACTCAGACAAGGTGACAGCAGCCGAAATAACCAGAGTTTACCACACAGTGCAACACTCCCATTCATACCGGTCACATGACTGGTAACAAGCTAGCGCCGACCATTTCTCCAGACTCTGAGATAGTAAAGAAAATGTCATGTGGTCGTACAAAAGCATAATAACAGATGTGCTTGCCCCTGCCTCTGTGGAGAGTTGTTTGACAGAGGCAAAGACACCAGTGGGTCTAGGGGACAGAAGGCCCACACACTCTGTGGGGGGGCCCACCTTCTGTTGCTGTGATGGACAAAACTGAAAGCTATTTTATTTTATGTATTATTATGTTTCTGTTCCCTCCTGGCCAGTGTTGATTTTATTTTATCTATTAATTTATGTTGTGCCTACTTGTACAGGTAATACTGACTAGTTGAATTAAGAAGATGCATTTCTAAACACTTGAAGTGAATAATGCCTGCTGCCTTGGTTTACTTTTCTTTATTAAAAAACTGCATTTTGACTTCACTTCCTGCTCTGTTGTTATATATTTGTTACGTTTTTTTCCCGGGGGGTGCTGTTGAGAGGGTGTCCCACATTGTCCCACACAACCATACTCCTTGTCCCACATTTGGTTTGTTGGGATCTGGTCACCCTATATACACCTGACCATCAGCAGGAGAGGACTCTTTAAAGTAGATACACTACATACTGATATGAAGCTGAAAATGAGCAGAGTATGTCCTCTTTAAGGCACAGCAGCATTTCTGTGACCTGTAAACTCTCTACATGGTCAGATTATTAAACCTGCTGAAGTTACAGCGCCCTGGTGCACTGATCTGCTCTCAGACCAAAATAATAAACCGGTGGACTAGGAGAACGCCAGAAAAGGAGATCAGTCCACCTTCAGTGATACTGTCAGTTATGGTGTGAAAGCAGAGATCATGAAGCACAGCTCTGTCTGAGAGCAGATCCCTGAGCTTTAGCATAAAATCAAAACAAAAGCTACAAAGAAATCTGCTCAACATGAAGTGTGCAGGAAACCGTATTATATATGCTTGTGCAAATCATGCAGTACTTAATAGTATTTACATTGTGTTCCTCACCACGTGGTAAACTAGTTGAACAAGTGAAGGGGAAGTGTGTGTCATATACTGTAGAACAAACACAAGTCTGTACCAACACAGGCACTAGGGCTGCACAATTAACAGACATGCTATCAACATTGCAAAATGGACAAGTGCTCTTTTCAAACACAGTAAGAACAATAAGGTTTCCATTTATAATAATATCATGGTGAAATGTTCCTTTCCAAATATATGCGTTCTGGGCTGGAACAAGAGCATGAACAAATAATGGATTGTGTGCCGATGTCCTGATGGGATGCAATGTAATAATGTTGAAATGTGCCTTCAATTATTGATTTTCTACAACATATCTATATTCTTAGTGGAGTTTTTAATAATATATAATATTGTAATAGCATGTATCAGACCATAGAAGGCCAAAAAAGTAAAGAAAAATATCAGTAATAAAGTTCCAGAGTCTTTTAAAGGACAATGAGTTCACAGTAAAGAGGGTGTGTGGATTTAAGTCCATTGAAACCTTAAAAGGAAAGTCCTCTAAACACTTATAATAATTACACCTGTTAGTCCTGGCTGGTACGTGTACTTTATTTAGTTATTATGTTGTTCTACTATTAAACGTGATATGTACCGCCCCCTTTGCTGTAACAATGAAGATTTAAGTGCATGTAAAACAGACTTAACATCATGATACTTACGGGACACTGAGTTCACGGTGAAGAGTGTGTGTGTAGACTTATGTAAAACACACTAGAATGTCAACTGTCCACGAAACATGTTGGAATATGCTTTAATTATTGACTTAATGGTCTAAAACAAAGATGTAGATAATTAGTGAAGCTTTTACATACAAAATTATAATATAATAATAAGGATTTTAAGAAGTGTTCAGGCTACAGAAGGCCAACAAAGTAAGGAAATATGTATAAATTATTAAATATTTACGTGCATGTAGAACAGACTTAATATCATGAGGATCCTTTTGTTTCTATCTTCTTATGGGATTTAATGTAGTAATGATAAAATGTGCCTTTCATTATTCACTTTATGGTCTAAAACAACAGGACCAGCTTCTTAATGGAGTTGTAGGTCAAATAAAGGGATTTTAAGTAGCGTTAGGCTACAGAAGGCCAACAAAGTAAATCAAATCTATATTACAAAAATATAAATAGATTTAAATGCATTTGAAAAATCCTTTTCAAATGTCCATTTATAATAATCATTTTCATCTTGAGATGTGTCTAGTAGAATATCATTAGAAGGATAACACAAGTCTCCTTACGGCATCTAATGTAGTGTAATAATGTTAAAATATGGCTTTAATTATTGGCTTTCTGGTGCAAAACACCAAATATGAAATGTGCCTTGAATAGACCTGTATAACACAACCCATTTAGAGTGTTTACATGAATAGACAACTGGGTTCTGACTGTTATGACATGTGACACTGACTCAATATTAAAGCAAATGTATAGCTACATATAAAGTGCATTGTGTGTGAACATCTGCACAGTAAACAGTGCACGGGGATCACCACAGGGTGCACGCGGACAGCCACTCACCCTAGGGTGCTGATGAAGCCGTTCACCGTGCCCTCTGCGTACAGGGACACGATATCCCCGATGTGCAGGAAACTGGATGCAGAGTCAGACATCCTGAGCTGATCCTGGATCCGCGCACACACTCAGGTTCAAAGTGTCTCCCCTGTCCTCTCGCTTTCTCTCTCCGTGAGAAAACTACAGAAACTAGAACCTCTTCATGCAGCTGGAGGCTTCAACTATTCGCATTCAACCTGTGTTCTCAGTCCGCCTTCACACACTCACTGCCGGGTTCTGCATGACAGCAAACATGGAGAACAACTCTGTAAAAAGTTCCAAAAACATTCAAACAGCGGCTCCAGAGAGGCGGGTACAGCGGAGGGATCCTGCACAGAAACTGCACATATCCCGAAAGTGTCGTAGAAATCCTCAATGTGAGTTTGCACACACACCCAGACACACGCACGCAGAGAAGTGTAGATACAAGACGACTTCACTGTTCCCTCCCTCTCTGTCAGTGTGTGTGTGAGTGTGTATCGAAGACTGCTAGAAACCAGGAAGTGAGCCGAGGTGTTGATAAGGCTGACAGACAGCTTCAAGAAAGTAAAACTGCCTCAGGGCCAAACACACACACACACACACACACACACACACACACACACACACACACACACACACACACACACACACACACACACTCCTGCACACACTTACTCATGCACGGGCAAGCCCCTAAGGCACGTGCACGAGTACACACGCCCCCCTCCCTAAAAAACCCCAAAACCTTAATTAAAATTAAGTGACATTTCCAGAAATTAAACAGATATAAAGATTATATTTTAAAAGGTGCAAAGTTCGTTCAGTTGATGTTTGACCTTGGCAATAGAAGACAAATTAAATCTTGCCTCAAAGTCGCTTTACATGCTTTTCCCTGAGCTTTTCACTCACAGATTTCATCGTTGGGTGGAATTTATAGCAGAAAATAACATATTATTATTTTCTAACATACTAATACTAATACATATTATTATTTTCTAGATTTCTCCTCTGGTCCATATACTGTTAGAAAACTTTATTACACACATTTTGTATTTGTTGTTCGACATATCGTAAGAGTTCAAGTGGAGTTTGCTGCTTTTTCCCGGAGCTTTCAACCAAATCTAATCTGAAGATCTGGCCCTTTATCTGCAACTCTCACGTTTTACATGAGTTTTAGATCTAAGCAAACTGACAAAAAGAATACTTGACAATCTTAAAACAAGAGTTGCTTCTTGATTTTAATCCATTTATTCTTTGTTTCTGATATTTAGCATCTGTGGTGTTAAAGGTACCATGTGTATTGACCATAGTGTCAATACACATGGTAATTGTTCTGTTTGTTATGTGCACGAGCTGCAAGATCCTGCTATCGGTGTCATGCTACAGTTGGTGTGTGCAAAGGAATGGATCATTGTGTAAACAAAAAACAATTCAGGAGGGGCCAAAGATGTAACAGCGCAGAGAGATAAAGCGAATTTGACCCGGTGGCCAAAGCGTGGAATTACAATTTCTGAGGGTCACACGATGACATGCGGCTCAACAAGACGTTTCCCCGATTGATTCACATTGAAAAAGAGCCGTTTGTAAATCAGCATTACTTCAAACTCTTTTTGACCACAATAAAGCTTTACAATGTTACGATTTGTTATGTCATTCCTTTTTAAAATTATTATTTTTTAAAATGTATTTATGTCTTTAAATAAGTGGATTTGAAAACTTGTCAGAAACTCTGGAATTATTTTTTGTTTGAGGTGCAATATATCTCAGCAGCTTTAAGAGCGTAATTGTGTCCGGAAGTGGCGTAGTGTTGCTCATCTATTGGGATCTGCGATTGGAATTTAAATTAGAACCTTTACGGCCCGTCCACACGGCGGCGTGCGTTGAAGCTTCAACGCTTCTGCCCATTCACTTTAAATGGAGTGACGTCACACTTTGCCGAACTGCATTGTGGTCGCTTCGCTTTGCTCGCTTCGCTTTGCTCGCTTCGCTTTGCTCGCTTCAAAAGTTGAGCAATGTTCAACTTTTGAAGCTTCGACGGAAGCGTCAGCCAATCAAATCATGTGCCAGTACAAGCTCTAGCCAATCAAACCGCGTGCTTGTGTGTCCGGGGCGGGAGATTCATGTCATTGGTTGTTGGTCGAGTTTCAGACACGCCCGCCGGCAAGCTTCAACGCACGCCGCCGTGTGGACGCTGCGTTAGTTGGAATTAGGTTCCTGCCAGAAAGGTTATGACATACATGAATAATTTACTGTGTACTAACTTCTTTTCATACTTTATTATTTATAAAAATCCCATAAACATAATTTACATATAAGTATACTCTTTTGCCTTTTATCTGGAAAAGGTTAGTCCGCTGACTCAATGTGTCAAGAAGATCACTGACTTAGAATTATATGTGTTGTATTAAATATGTTGGATGATTGTAGGATGCATTATTTTATTGATCATTTTATATAATGGAGATTTAAAGTAGTTGGATAAACAAAAAACAATGAGCTGAAACTTTCAATTTATTTAGTTTTTAAAGTGAAACTGTTTATATTTCGTCCTCATCTCGTCTCATCTCAGGCCCAGACACACCAAACTGACACCAAACTGACACCAAAGAACGCGTCCCGACGGAACACGACTGTTGTGTCGCCTCACGTCTCCTTCGTCTTGGCCAAAAAGTCGCACTGGAACACACCGCAAAGACTTCAGCCGACGGCCAAGTTGCATTAACTCTCCTTACCAGCAAGCGGCGGTAGTGTGTATTCGTCATTCAAAAGAGGCAACCGGAAGACAGACTGCGTGATATAAACAAGCAACAAATAGCGTGTGCGACTGTGCGTTGGTCTTCGGTTTCTTCATTCCAGATCGCTATGATGAAAAATAAACTCTTGCGTCCAGCTGAGATGAAAATTAAAAAGAATAGCCGTCTGTGTTTCCCTTCTTAATCGTTTGTTTGGGACCCTGACTTCCGTTTTGCTTCTCATGCACTGATTCGCTCGCTGAACAGCCAATCAGAGTGATTTATTTGACCGACAGCCTTTGGACGATTGCCAATTCGACATGTTTTCGGCCGAAAAGACACGACGGTGCGGGACACACCAATCTAAGTAGGGCGACACGACGCTCATCGACGGCCAGACATCTACCGACGGACGAGATCGGCCCGGTGTGTCTGGGCCTTTACAGGTTTGTTAACCTTATTAAAGGTCAAGTTTCTCTTTTGAACTGAACCTAAAATGGTGCATCATGAGGATCATGAGACAACTGCAAACTCCTATGTCTCAGAAATAGGAAGCAGCTTCTTTAAAGGAGGTTGATTGCAGAAGTGTTTGGTATTTCAAAGTAAACCACAATTTTCTGTGAAAATAATACGTTTCCATCTTCTACATCTCAGAGGTAAATGTTGTACTTACAGCTTTATAACTTGAACAATTATTATACTTGTTGACCAAATAAAGTCTAATAAATCCTCTTGGATCAGCAGAAGAAACAGCGTCTCAAAGCTGAGAACAGGGCAGAGAAAAACATCAAAATGTGACTTTTTAGAGATGTGTGGTTCTCACAGGACAAAGCTACAAACATAAGATTATTGGATTTGATGCATTGCTTCAGATTAACTAGCACACATTATACAAAGGAGGTAAAAACCTCTACAGCAGTCCTTTATCACATTAATGCAGCAATAACATTACAACAGAAACATCACATAATATAAAACACTGACAGAAAACCTTTAACTGCACAATAAACTTTTACTTCAAGTACTCATAATACTTTTTGCTGACGATACTTTTACTTAAGAAAGGTTTTGAATGCAGGACTTTACTAGTAGTGGAGTATTTTCACAGCCTAGTACTTGTATTTGTACAGCAGTAAAGAAGCCAAATACCACTTCCACCACTTCCACCACTTGACCAACCCGAAAGAGTATGACACAGACTGAAGTGTAGACTTTGTGTGCGTGTGCGTGTGTGTATGTGTGTGTGTGTGTGTGTGTGTGTGTGTGTGTGTGTGTGTGTGTGTGTGTGTGTGTGTGTGGGGGGTGTGTGTGGGTGTGTGCGTGCACGTGTGTGTGTGTGTGTGTGTCAAGTCACGCTGAGTTGACTTCCTGTTTCAGCCTATAAAGCAGCGGGCAGCGGTCTGGTACACTCAACAGTTGAAGGGATGATGGTAAGTTTATTTTGTATGCTGTGGTCACTGTTCAGGAAACACACACACACCACACACACACACCACACACCCACACACACACACACACACACACACACACACACATACACCAACCGAGGGTGGAGATTATGGTATTTCCAGCAACATAAAAACCAAATCACCATCCACCGAAACATTTTTGTCAGAGAATTATAAAATCAATCGTGTGCTATATGTTACAAGAGTTTCTCAATTAGTAGTCTACTTGCTCCACCTGTCCACATTTAATATATGAGCGATGTGTTTTGTGTGTGTGTTTGAGTGTGTGTGTGTGTGTGTGTGTGTGTGTGTGTGTGCGTGTGTGTGTGTGTGTGTATGTGTGTGTGTGTGTGTTTCTGTGTGTAGTATCCATGGGTAGAGCAGGTTGTGAAGGTTTCCGTGGCGATGGAGAGGAGAAGCCAACAGCATTGTTGTTGTTGGAGAGGCATAAAACTTCCGCTGGGTACAAGGAATAAATCTAGAAGACTTAGTCTCTCCGTGTGTGTGTGTGTGTGTGTGTGTGTGTGTGTGTGTGTGTGTGTGTGTGTGTGTGTGTGCGTGTGCGTGCTGCGTGTGCGTGCGCGCGCGCGTGTGTGTGTGTGTGTGTGTGTGTGTGTGTGTGTGTGTGTGAGGCATTCAACCACACTGATATACTGTCAGCCTCTTTTCTACTTTAGAGTAAAAACCTGCTGAACTCAGTGAAAGACAAAGACTTAGTTTCACTGTGGAAAAAGTTCTCAGAGAATATTGTACTTTAAAGAGTCCTCTCCTGCTGATGTTCAGGTGTATATCAGTATGTAGTGTCTCTACTTTAAAGAGTCCTCTCCTGCTGATGTTCAGGTGTATATCAGTATGTAGTGTCTCTACTTTAAAGAGTCCTCTCCTGCTGATGTTCAGGTCAATGTTTATTTCAATCAATGTTTATTTATATAGCCCAATATCACAAATGTTACATTTGTCTCAGTGGTCTTCACAGTGTGTACAGAATATCAGTATGACAATACGACACCCTCTGTCCTTAGACCCTCACATCGTACAAGGAAAAACTTCCGGAGAAAACCCACAGTTTAAAGGGAAAAATGGGAGAAACCTCAGGGAGAGCAACAGAGGAGGGATCCCTCTCCCAGGACGGACAGACGTGCAATAGATGCCGTGTGTAAATTGAAAAGATAATACATTTGCAACATAGGTAGTCCAAATGTTTGGAAATGCATGTGTGTATAATAGGAAGATGAATCCACGAGGATATCCATCCAGGACCGATGATCCAGGACCACAGCCACGACTCGCGATCCAGGACACAGGACCGCAAGATCATCCATGACTCCGGATCCCAGCGTATATAGACACCAAAAAGAAAGACATTTGGGGAAGCTGGGTTAATCGGAACATGAGAGTACACAGGTATAGACAGAGAGAAGGAAGAAGTAAGATGTCCCCCGACAAACTAAGCCTATATCAGCAAAACTAGGGGCTGAATCTAATCAGCCCTAACTATAAGCTTTATCAAAAAGGAAGGTCTTAAGCGCACTCTTAAAAACGGATAGGGTGTCTGCTGCCCGAACACAAACTGGAAGCTGATTCCACAAATGTGGAGCTTGATAAGAAAAGGCTCTGGCTCCCATTGTACTTTTAGAGACTCTAGGAACAACCAACAACCCTGCATTCTTGGAACGCAATGCCCTAGTAGGACAGTAGGGTATAATGAGTTCTTTAAGGTAAGATGGCGCCTGCCCATTAAGGGCTTTGTAGGCGAGAAGAAGAATTTAAAATTCTATCCTGTGTTCTATAGGGAGCCAGTGTAAGGCAGCCAGAACAGGAGTAATGTGGTCCCTTTTCCTAACTCTGGTTAGTACACGAGCCGCAGCATTTTGAATCAGCTGAAGCGACTTGATTGACTTCTTGGTACTCCCTGATAATAAAGAGTTACAATAATCCAGCCTAGAAGTAACAAATGCATGGACTAGTTTCTCTGCATCGTTTTGAGGCAAGATATGCCTGATTTTTGCAATGTTACGTAGATGGAAGTAGGCGGTCCTTGAAATTGATTTTATGTGGGCGTTAAAGGATAAATCCTGATCAAATATAACACCAAGATTCCTTACAGTCTCACTGGAGGCCAAATTAATGCCATCCATAGTTAGTATATCTTTAGATAATTTGTTCCGTAGATTCTTCGGGCCAAGTACAATAACTTCAGTTTTGGTCGTGTTTAACATCAAAAAGTTTAAGGTCATCCACGTCTTTAAGTCCTTAAGGCAGTCTTGAATTTTATTTAGATGATTAATTTCATCAGGCTTGATTGATAAATATAGTTGAGTATCATCCGCATAACAATGAAAGTTTACAGAATGATTCCTTATAATATTGCCTAACGGAAGCATATATAATGTGAACAAAATAGGTCCGAGCACTGAGCCCTGTGGCACTCCATGGCTAACTTTGGTTTGCATGGAAGATTCATCGTTAACACGTACAAACTGAGAGCGTTCAGATAGATAGGACCTAAACCAGCCTAAAGCAGTTCCCTGTATGCCAACTAAGTGCTCTAGTCTTTGCAATAGGATATCATGGTCGATAGTATCAAATGCAGCACTGAGATCGAGCAAAACAAGAATAGAGACAAGTCCCTTGTCTGAGGCTATTAGAATATCATTTGTGACTTTAACCAGAGCTGTCTCTGTGCTATGATGTGTTCTAAAGCCAGACTGAAAATCTTCAAATAAATCATTGTTTTTTAAGTAATCACACAACTGTTTTGCAACCGCTTTCTCAAGAATTTTTGAGAGGAACGGAAGATTAGAAATAGGTCTATAGTTGGCTAAAACCTCTGGATCGAGGTTGTGCTTTTTAAGAAGCGGTTTTATCACTGCTACTTTGAATGATTGTGGAACATAGCCTGATAATAAAGACATATTCATAATATTTAATAAAGAAGTGCTAATTAATGGAAAAACTTCCTTCAACAGCTTAGTTGGAATTGGGTCTAACATGCACGTTGATGGTTTAGAAGAGAGAATCATTGAATGTAATTGTTCAAGGTTAATGGCTGAAAAGCATTCTAGTTTACTATCTAGTGTAATATTAGAACTTACGATTCCGGGAGCTGTTGATAACACTATACTGGTCAAAGGCAAGAGGACATTATCAGTGTATATCAGTATGTAGTGTCTCTACATGTCTCCATGCTTTAATGTTCAAAAAGTTCTTTATTTCTCTCGTACTGCCTGTGCTGCAGCACCTCTTTTCACCCTCTGTCTGAAACCAGAGCCCAGTTTGCTCTGATTGGTTAGCTGGCCGGCTCTGTTGTCATTGGTCAACCGCTTTGAGATGTCCCACCCCTTAGCACGTACACTGTTTACTCAAGTAGTGTAAATACGTTTTTTAAAAACTACATTTTTACAAGCTGAATAACACATTAGTGCACAAGTGATTATTACACAATATCATAAAATGACTTTTTCTGCATAATAAGTACTTTTGGGTACATCAAGGATATTTGTATATGACAAAATTAGATGTGGACGATAATCTTTTACATTGTCTTACAGTGAGAGCAGAGAAATGTAAATAAAGCTGAACATCTGTGACCGTCCTCCGCCTGCTTACTCAAACAAAAGGAGCCAAACCCGACATAAAGGTTGTGCAAAGAAACCACCGAGAGAACAAGAGCTCACGCAGGGAACTCTTTAAATATCTTCAAAATGTAGACAGAAATGAAACGTTTATATACAGGGAAACCACATGTTGACCACAATAAGGAGGAGATAACATTTATTTGGGGTGGAGTGTTGACGTATGTACAGAATGACAGGTACAATGTTTAACAATAATGAATGATTATCTTAAACGTGGGGGAGGTAGAATGGAGAGACCAGCTGGAGTGCGCTAGAATTTGAAAGTACAACACACACGAACGCGCACATGACCAATGAGGGCACGAGGTAAGTGTGTGCCCAGATGGAAGGCTGACAGGCAGGTAGGCCATCCAGTTACTTTAGCCGGCTCAGATGATTGGTCGTGCTTTTTACAGCACCACGGCTTCCACAGATGACATTTTTTAATGTATTCATTGCTATCGGGACGTTAAGAGCATTCCATGGAATATAACAACAAGTGTTTCTGAAGTGAATTACCTACCCTACCTTTAAACTAGATTTGTACTACTGTCAGTTAAATACACCCTACTGTATATTGTGTGTACTCTAAAGCTAGTTTCCTTCTCTCCTTTCTTCTCTCTCAAACTTCTTGTCCACAGATCTCTGTTATTTTCATTATAAGACTTAAAGCTCAAGTGATTAAATTTCCAGGAATCAGGATGAAGAGAGTTCAAATGCATTTTTTGTGTGTGTGTGTGTGTGTGTGTGTGTGTGTGTGTGGGGGGGTGGGTGTGTGTGTGTGTGTGGGTGTGTGTATATATGTGTGTGTGTGTGTGTGTGTGTGTGTGTGTGTGTGTGTGTGTGGGGGGTGGGTGTGTGTGTGTGGGGGTGTGTGTGTGTGCGTGTGTGTGTGTGGGGGTGTGTGTGGGGTGGGTGTGTGTGTGTGTGTGTGTGTGTGTGTGTGTGTGTGTGCGTGCGTGCGTGCGTGCGTGCGTGCGTGCGTGTGTGTGTGTCTGTGTGTGTGTGTGACACAGTTGGGTCTACCTTTTGAAGTGATAGGGGCTGACGCTCGGAGGATGGACGGATTTAGAAAGAGACAGCTGTCTAAATAGGGAGAAGATCTAAAAGCGCAGAGGAGAGATGTTTCCATCTAAACTTCAAAAACACAAACTTCTTTAAGAGCTCGCACACTCAGACGAGGTCACACAACTGGGGCGAACACAGGGAGGAGAAAATAAAGAGACAACACGGTGACAGAGGGGTGAAAAGGACAGACACTAATTGATAAGAAGGGCTGGTTTGGGCTGTTTCAACTGATGACAAGTGGCTGCACTCTCTGGTTGAGTAACATGTTTCTCACGGGGACACATTGCATAAACTATTAGTGCAACTATAAGATGTTTGCAGATATTATTTTAGACAAAAGTCGTCCTTATTAGGATTTCAGTTTAATTCAATTCGATTGTTATGAGTCCATAGCACTTTGATTGAACTAAAGCAGTTCCATCAACTCACAAATAGCAGCTAAAATAGGATTTCATATATGTTAGTATAGTATGTTGCTCTTTAAGATACTAAACTGATAAACAGAATGTTGTTTTCAACAAAATAATAAGCATAGATTGTTGTCCATAAAAAAGAGCCACATTTCTCAGGATTTTCAAAATAAGAGCGCAGCGAAAAGATAATGATACGTATTTTCTATCCGAATGAAATTATAATGGCTTGATCATCATTTATAGATACATAAACATGTATTTATAAACGACTGTGACTCAGCGCCTTTGTCACTGCTGATACATCTGACAGAATCTGAGTTAAAAAGACATAAAGTGAGTGATAAATGACATCAAAGTCAAATGTACACTCATTACAACTGGACTGAATCATCTTTTATCCAAATCGTGGTCATAGTTTTGTGATAAAGTCTCGTAAAGAAGGTGAATCTGTTCTTAAATATGACGACTTTCTACAAATAAACTTTTTTCCTTGAAGTAAAACATAATAATGGTTTTAAGCACCCGGTCCTTTTGGGCATTATGTTGTTTATGTGTTTGGAACCTTTTGTATTTCTGTTTATTACTATGAAGTGTGTTATTTGTGTGTGTTTATGTGTCCATTTATAGAGGAGATGATGAGTTGTGCTCTGTTTTGCTTCCATTGACCTGCGTGTATAGCTTATACTCGCACCGTGGAGCTAAGTCTGAGTGGACAGCAGTGGACGCTGCATCGTGTCCCATTAATGATAACTGTGATTGGCAGCGAGAGTGAACACATGAGGTCTGACCTGTCAGTGGAAGTGGGTTACATCCCTCCTGAACACAGCAGTTTGCGGGTGTCTTCTTTTGTAGGTCATCTCAGAGCTGCAGCGAGATGATTCGCTCCAAAGAAAACATCTAACGTCCGCTCGGCAGATTTAGATCCGATTTAAGGGAAAAGTTGGAATTTCACGCTCTGCTGTTTCACACCGACATTTCCCACAGACTTTTAACCCATACACGGGGTGTGTGTGTGTGTGTGTGTGTGTGTGTGTGTGTGTGTGTGTGTATGTGTGTGTGAGTGTGTGTGTGTGTGTGTGTGTGTGTGTGTGTGTGTGTGTGTGTGTGTGTGTGTGTGTGCGTGCGTGTGTCCACTGACCCCTGTTGCCCTCCATGTCTTTCCTCTGCAGAGACTGACAGCCTTATATAGAGCTGCAGCAGCGGAGCAGGACACTGTCTCCATTCCCACCATCCTCTCACCTGATTGGTTGAAGAGGAGACCCCTGCAACCTGTTGATGATACCGGAAGATGATCCATTTACACTGTGATTAGGAGAAAGGCCATTAAGTCAATCTCAATTGCTGTATCTCTATTTGTTTTCTTCTGTACTTAAAGAGTCCTCTCCTGCTGATGTTCAGGTGCATATCAGTATGTAGTGTCTCTACTTTAAAGAGTCCTCTCCTGCTGATGTTCAGGTGTATATCAGTATGTAGTGTCTCTACTTTAAAGAGTCCTCTCCTGCTGATGTTCAGGTGTATATCAGTATGTAGTGTCTCTGCTTTAAAGAGTCCTCTCCTGCTGATGTTCAGGTGTATATCAGTATGTAGTGTCTCTGCTTTAAAGAGTCCTCTCCTGCTGATGGTCAGGTATATATCAGTATGTAGTGTCTCTACTTTAAAGAGTCCTCTCCTGCTGAAAACATTGCTGCACGTTTGAAGTTTGCAAAAGAGCACCTGGATGTTCCACAGCACTACTGGAAAAATATTCTGTGGACAGATGAAACCAAAGTTGAGTTGTTTGGAAGGAACACACAACGCTATGTGTGGAGAATCCAAAGTGTTCACATACTTGTTCTCGCAACTGTATTTTCAAATCAAATCAAATCAAGTTTTATTTATATAACACATTTATAAACGATTTTTGGTCGAGCCAAAGTTCTGTATATATAATAAAATAGCCTACAGTAGAGACATTTTACAGCAAATACAACAGCACAGATTGTTCAGAATATCAGTATGAGAAAAACGACACCCTCTGTCCTTAGACCCTCTATCCTTAGACCCTCTGTCCTTACACCCTCTGTCCTTAGAACCTCTGTCCTTAGACCCTCTGTCCTTAGACCCTCACATCGTACAAGAAAAAACTTCCAGAGAAAACCCACAGTTTAAAGGGAACATGGGAGAAACCTCAGGGAGAGCAACAGAGGAGGGATCCCTCTCCCAGGACGGACAGACGTGCAATAGATGCCGTGTGTAAATCCAAGAGATAATACATTTTACAGCGTATAGACCGAATGTGTCTGAAATGCATGTGTCTGAAATAAGAAGATGAATCCACGAGGATGTCAGCTACAATCCTGTGGAAGCCATCAGGGAAGCAGCATGACGAGACCCAAGGCTGGACCGCAGAGACAGGTTCAGCCACGACCCGAAGTCCACGACTTAATCCAGAACTCGAGATAGAGGATCCAGGACACAGGACTACAGTAAGAGGTTCAGCCTGGACTCCGGATCCCGCCGTAGATATAGATACAAAGCAAGAAAAAAGATTTGGCTGGGTTAATCGGAACAAGGGAATACACAGACACAGACAGAGGGAGAAGGTCATTGGATAAAAGTTATTCTTGATAACCCTCTAGAAAGATCTCATGAACTTCCCCACTCAATCTATCAAGCCAGAGCAGTTCTATTAGATATAGGATAAGAAACAGAGAGAGGGAGCACAACAACCTATCTCTTCGTCAGATGCACTCCCCCGCTTATCTAAGCGACTCTGTACCCCGTTACCCTCTACAAGGCCATGGACCAGCAGAGGGAAAATGGGGGGTGGGTAAGGGTTTTTAAGAATAAACCGCAAGGGTCTAAAGGGAAAAAATATGAAATATAAGGTACTATATTTTAAGTAATCCTATCTACTATTCCTATATTTGAATAATGTATAAACTATTTTAAAAATACTTTATGAAATCCAATGTTATGTTATAAATATTAAAAATAAAGAACTAAATGAATAAATAACTAAATAAATGAATAAATAGATATTTAAACAAAAGCCAAAGAGAAAAAGTGAGTTTTAAGTGTTGATTTAAAAACCCCAGGGTCTGGGCCGACCTCACATGGAGGGGCAAAGTATTCCAGAGCCTAGGGCCAGCCGCTGCGAAAGCTCGATGCCCTCGGGTTTTAAGCCTGGTCTTAGGCACTATCAACAGCAGCTGATCAGCCGACCTTAAGGCTCTGCCTGGGGTGTAGCACTGGAGGAGTTCGGCTATATAGGCCGGAGCCAGCCCATTTAGCGCTTTAAAAACAAATAAAAGGAGTTTAAAATCTATTCTGAACCGAACTGGAAGCCAGTGCAGTGAAGCCAGAATTGGGGTGATATGGTCGCGCTTTTTATGGCCAGTGAGAAGACGTGCAGCTGCATTCTGAACTAGCTGGAGGCGTCTAATTGAGGCCTGGTCCATACCCACATACAGCGCATTGCAGTAATCCAGTCTCGAGGTAACAAAGGCGTTGATAACCCTTTCTAGGTCTTTAAAAGATAAAAACGACTTGGTCTTAGCCAATAGTCGTATTTTGAAAAAGCAGGTCTTGACTACAATGCTAACCTGCTTATCAAATTTAAAGGCGCTGTTGAAGGTCACTCCAAGGTTCGTGACAGAGGGGAGGATATTTTTTATTGAGGGAGCCCAGAATATCAACCGGGGAGACTGGAGGTTGGGGTCCAAAAAAGATTACCTCGGTCTTGCTCTCATTGAGGGTGAGGAAGTTTTGGCTCAGCCAGGATTTCATCTCTGTTAAGCAGTCCTTCAACTGCTGTAGTGAGTTGGCATTTTGATTGAGAGGCAGGTAAATATGTCCATCATCAGCGTAACAATGGAAGGGGATATTATGTTTTGTGAGAATTGAACCTAGGGGCAGTATTTTACTATGAACTACAAGGTTAGAACCATACCAACAATGCTTTTCTGCTGGTGAGTAATTTCGTTAATGTCTTCAGGCAGGTAGCTGCACGCCCTGATCAGGCAAGGAGCATTCACTCGTATGTGAGTCAGCAGAGTTATTTGATCAACTCAATGCTGGATCTACGGACAAAAGCGTTGAAAGCATTAATGATATTAAACTGAGAGTCAATTTCCTGATGATTGTTAATGTTCTGTGTGTGCTGACGACAGCTATAAACTGTGATATTCTTACAGTTTACATGTTCACTAAAACACAGACAATTTTATATTTTAGAGTAGGGTCCTCACAATTGGACTTAGCACGTTTTATAGTTGTTAAGACTAAGTCTGCCATAAAATAGTTGTATTGGTCCATTTCAACCTGCAGGAGTTTCTGATCACTCGGGTTGCGTGATTTACTGCAAAAGATGATAAAGTCTAGACTGTTCAAAACAAATTAAAGATATCTCCTCACATCTTTACTGCAGAACCTAAATCCCCCGACGAACAGCCAAGAAGTCCTTCACTGACTTACACTTAAAAAGCCATTTGTTTACTGTTTTGTAATGTTTAAAAGAGAACTTATTGTTTCCCTTTCTTCATATAGGTACATGTAATTCAGGTCACAGGTTTATCTGCATTTACATTATTATTGTTTTAACCAAATGCAAAGTTTATGTTCCAGATGTACCAACTACGGCCACAAGGTGGTGCCTTTGAGTAACAGTAGTCACAGGAGAGGCACATCATACAAATATGAAACTGAAAATAAGCATATTTCCTCTTTAACATGTCGTTCTTTCTCACCAAAGATATCAGAAAGATCTACATTAACTGCAAAAATAGATGCATTCCTGAAGCCCACGACTCTGATAGCTACAAACTAAAAAACTGATAAGGCTTTAGATGGTGAAGATGTATCTGTGGGTAAAGCGTCTAATGCATGTGAACTGAAGCCGGATCTTTATAGGACTTACCTCTTTCCTGAAGCGTGATGAACGCTGGAGAAATGGAGGTGAATCATGTCAAACAGATGATGAATTAAAAGCTTATAACTAAAATAAAGGTGAACTATTCAGACCTTGTGGTTAAATGCCATTGGTTTATTACTTCAGGCCAAAAAACGGGAACATTCAGAGAGAAAGATCAGAGCTGTAACACCTGACATAAACCTTAGACTTGACATAAAAAGGCACATATAGTTTTACAGCCTACGGTTTTCAGGCCTAGAGTTTGGTGTTTTGGATGTCAACTTCCTTCATGAACTTTCCTGAACTGAAAACATCCTGTGTTTAAAAGGTTAAAGTTTTAGCACTGAAACACGGACAACGTGTTCAAGACCTGTCAATCACACATTCAAGACCTAAATCACGTGTGTGTGTGTGTGTGTGTGTGTGTGTGTGTGTGTGTGTGTGTGTGTGTGTGTGCGTGTGTGTGACCTTTTAAATACAATCAAGTTCTCTGTTTTGTTACAGTCTTAATTTATGTGTGGATTTCTTCAAGCCACCCCGACCCTTACCAACCAAAAGAGGTCTGATTATGTCGCTTGAACAACAACTTACAATATATGTTTTAAGCTTCAGCCATCATTCTCATGTATTAAGCTGGAGTCATTATAATAAAGTAGAGGGTTGGATTGTGGACTGTGAATTTGTCACTTCATTATCACAGTATTTGTAACCATTTATATTTTGTCTCTATATCTTATAGTTTAAAACTTTTCCCTGACAGTTTTTACACCCTTTTATTAAAGTAACATTTTTGGTGCAGGGCTTTTTCCGTAACTAAATGCTCAAGGAACTGGAGGTGGTTCTGCTGTCAGTCACAGTTTCAATAACACAGAACAATATCGACCTCTAGTGGTGGAAAAAACCAAAGCAGTACATAAACACAGATCAGTGACCAGTCAAAGGAAGTTGCTACACATAATACAACATATAACAGCACATAGTGTTCTAAAATATCACCAAGAAAGAAAGTTTCCAAGTGCATAACTTCTTGCCTTTTTTACCTCATTTCCAAATGAACATCTGGATCAAGAAAAGTCCCAATATTCAAAATCTCTCGATGTTAATGCTCCTAGAACACATTGTAATCAGATTTTAAACGATCAGATCATCCTTTGATGAGCCTGATATTATTTTAGATTCTTTATAAGTCAACACATCCCAGGAAAAGACTCAAACGAGCATCTCAAAACTGTTCTAACTTCCAGTCTCTGGTTGTAGGCACCACGCCTATTGATTCCTAGGAGATAAAGTTTTAAAAACTAAAAAAAGATATCCTATTCAGTATTCTCCCAGTATATCCCATTACACATCCGGTGTCCCAGTGAGTGGTTGTGGCAGCAGGACAATCAAAGCAAATTACAGTGTGCTTGTTCACAATGAAGGAACATGTTACCCAGCCCAGCAGTGAGGCGCATTGATATGTTTTTAACGACAACAGAGCTGCTTGGGCCAAAGGAAGAAGATATAGGTCTGAAAATAAGTAGGCGTATGATGTCATTTAAGGATCCTCAAACAGTGGAAGTGAAGAGTAGTCCAAAATCTGCCCTCACCCCGAAAAAATGTTCTCACTGAAACTGGTTCTCACACAAAAAGTGGTTTCATCAGTATTCCAGGCAGATGGTTTCTTTTAATAAAATCATCTGGCTCTGGTTCCCAGTAAAACCTACACTAGACCACCAGGGGGCAGCAGAGAGGAGAGTGTGTTTACATGTGTGTGTATTCTGGTGTTTGCATGTGTGTGTGTGTGTGTGTGTGTGTGTGTGTGTGTGTGTGTGTGCGTGTGCGTGTGCGTGAGTGTGGGTGTATGTGTTTCAGTTAGAGAGAAAAGTGAAAGCCAAAACGAGCAAAAGAAAGTATGCTTGCATGATCGTGCAGACAAATGTGTGTATTTGTGTGAGTGCCAACCTTGTTTGTATGCTTGCAGGCCTGTCACTGTGTGAGTCTGTGTGTGTGTGTGTGTGTGTGTGTGTGTGTGTGTGTGTGTGTGTGTGTGTGTGTGTGTGTGTGTGTGTGTGTGTGTGTGTGTGTGTGTGCTGACAAAGGCTCCATCCAGCCATACTGCAGATAGCTGCTTGTTCCCAGAGACCCTCAGAGCTCCAGGACGCCCAGTCTCTCTGCTATCTGCAGCCCAGACACAGCAGCCCCGACACGGACACGGACCCTCGCCCTACGCCCCCCCTCCTGGAGCTCCAGCGCCTGTTTGGATTACTAATGGATGGGAAGAACGCAGTCCAGTTTTAAAGTGGGAAACCTGGGGGTATTGACAGATTAAAACCACAAGCCTGAGAAGAGAAGAGAAGAGAAGAGAAGAGAAGAGAAGAGAAGAGAAGAGAAAAGAAGAGAAGACACCTTCATCTTTTCTGGACTACAAACCAATACAAAATATATTGAACGATCTAGCAAACATCTGCATTTCTTCATCATCTCGAAACTTTCTGAAACGTTGGTAGACATCTAGCAACCAGCTGCAAGCTTTGGTGCATTTTAACCTTTTTTCTTCCCTGGAATTGTCGTCTTTACTCAACAAACTTCTGTCTTGAAGTCATTTTCCAGAATCTCTGAACTAGAGTTGCTTCTCTCTGAAAGGTACCGTAGACTTTGCTCAGCATCAAGTTGGTCATTTGGTTCCTGAATATTGGTACTTTTTGGGAACTTTCTTGGCATTTTAATTGAAGCTCAGCACCTAGGTCTGAAGTTCAATAAGAAGAATCTTAAGAGGAATCATCCACATTAAGTATTTGGATCATGGCCCCTACTCTTGCTTTGTGGTTGGGCCTTTTTCTGCCGCTTCTGTTGACGGACGCAAAGACCGTTCAGCAACCTGACAGTCAGAGCGACACCCTCAACAAACCCTCTTCCCTCGTCAAACTGGAACCACTCTGGACCTCCATGCAGCTCAAGACCGGCGAGGCCCCCAACAAGAGCCTCCCACTCCCAGAAATGCTGGATCTAGATGTGGACCAACCCCGGCGCCTGGTCCGCGGCGCAGAGGAAGAAGAACAACAGTCCACCTTCAGCCAGTCCTTTGAGAACGACTCCGTCACGACACCGCAGGACACAGCGTTTGACAACGGGACTAAAGTAGCAGCAGGAGACCACAACGATCACGAGGTCCACGGAAACACCTCCAGCTTGGACCCCCCAGGACTCTTCAACCCGTTCTACCCGCTGGCGGAAGGCTCGTACGCGGCCTACGCGGTCCTGTTCCTGGCTGGCCTGGTTCTGACGCTGGGCGTGGTGGGAAACATGGCCGTCATGTGCATCGTCTGGAACAACTACTATATGAGGTCGGCTTGGAATTACCTGCTGGCCAGCATGGCGTTCTGGGACTTCCTGGTCCTGGTGCTATGCCTTCCTGTGGTGGTCCTCAACCAGCTGTCCAATAGGAGGATCCTTGGTGAAATCACCTGCCGCATGGTGCCCTATATGGAGGTGGGTGGGGCTTATGAGGAAGTAGGAGGAGCAAGAGAAAGATTGCTTGAAAGTAATTTTTTGAAAGAGTTTTGTGACATCTGGGCAGAACTGAACAGACATGGTTTTTAATACAGACTTAGGTTTGGGAGTTGATGAAAGTAGAATTGTACCTCTTTGGATGGAGATAGGCTAACAGTTCAGTCATCAGTTCAGTCAATATGCTAAGCTTGACTATAATGGAGTCTTATTGTAATCTGAGATAGCAATTTAAAGAATGGCGTTCTGGGACTTCCTGGTCCTGGTGCTATGCCTTCCTGTGGTGGTCCTCAACCATCTGTCCCATAGGAGGATCCTTGGTGACATCACCTGCCGCATGGTGCCTTATATGATGGGTGGGGCTTATGTAGAAGTAGGAGGGGCAAGAGGAAGTTTGGTTGAAAGTAATTTGGTTTAAAGCGGTTACTTGTGGCGGGTGAAACAGATTTTGGTAACGTTTTTTTCATCTTCTGGTCAATTCTGAGATAGTTTAGGGTGGAATGCAACAGCAATCTTTTTATATCATAAATGAAATGCAGCAAAAATGTAAAACAAATATTATTTTTGGTTGGAAGTCTTGCTGTTTGCGTCCCTATGCCAATAAGTCAAATAACTGGTTGCCAAATTTAAATGGCCATTTGGCAACCATTACTTTTGGTCCCTGTAAATTATTTTAATTTTTATTTAATTGAAAGGTATTGACTTAAGTGTGTGTGTTAAAGTGCCCAAAGATCTAATATGACAGTTTTGTTCTAAATTTACAACAGTTTACTTATCTGTATTTTTGTGATATATGAATTATTGCTAAAGAGCAGAGATTCAGTCGTTTTTTTGCCAGTCACCATGGAGACCTGGTTCTTTGTCTGTTGGGGCGTCCTGCTGCTGCCTTCATGGTTTGACAGGAACACATTTGGGGTGAAACTGTGTTTGAATGATCTGTGACCCTTTACTACAGGTGGCCATATTGGAGTCTTCAGTTCAGAGAATGTTTGACAGTGTTTTGGTCCGTCTTGGCCGAACTGAACATACATGGTTTTTAATACAGACTTAGGTTTGGGAGTTGATGAAAGTAGAAGTAGAACAGTTCAGTCATCAGTTCAGTAAAGTTCATAGGCTACGCTTGGCTAAAAACGGAGTCTTATTGTAAGCTGAGATAGCAATTTAAAGAAATTACAGACTCTTAAATACATTGTAAACTTTTTAGCGGGAACGAGTGCACAGACATTAACTCAGTCGTGAGAGAGGACTCATGTTGTTGGATGGGTCTGCATATGGGATTTTTTTATTTTAAGACACTTTAAATTACACCAGACTGATCCTTTAATTGCCTCACGTGGTTTGATTGATCACATTCTGATAGCATTGGGTAGAGAGTGTGTGGCACTTTATCCCTTTGAATAGCAATCATGGAGAGTTTATACTGTAAAGAAAATGTACAAAAAGGAACAAATAATGTCTGTAGTTGGACTCGTCTTTCTGGCCATGATAGGATTTCCAAAACGTTGGTGCACGGATGTGAAACGTATACCCTGTGAGAGTGGGGGAAAGTCCCATATTGTGAAAGCACCATAAAGCCAAAACCAGAACATAGAGCCCACATGCTTTTGGTAGCACTGCTTTCTTATATTTAAAGTTCTACTTCTAACATCACTCCCTGAAACCAAAACAGTCGGATATAATTTCCAAAATGTTGAATTTTCCAATCCTTGTTTAGTTTACCGATTTTCGATTGCAACAAAGGTCTGGCAGATCAGACATGTTGTGAATATATTTTATTTTAATATTGTTTAGATTTGTTATTGTATTACCTTTCTACTCTATTCTATATTTATATTTCATGATTTTTGTTTTAGTCTTTATTTCTCCTACTATTTTTCAGTTTTGCACAAATACACCAATTCAAGTACTTTAGAAGACGACGACATATAGAGGAAATGTCTTTCTCCGCTCTGTTGTGTTTACACACATTACACACATTACACACACATACACACACACAACCATATGCAGAGGAGAGGTGGCCCGTTATCCTGCGCCAAGGGAGCAGTTTCAAGGTTAGGTGCCTTGCTCAAGGGCAACTTGGCAGTGGCCTATGAGGTGAACTGTCACCTCTCCAGCTACCAGCTTTCTTCTTCGGGTCAAACGGGACTTGAACCCGCGACCCTTCGGTTCTAAGACCCTACAGTCCCTACAGACTGAACCACTTCCGCCAGATATAGGGATGTGCTTGTCCCTGTGTTTAAAGTTGCTATTTAAATGAACTTGCCTTACCAAAGCAAATACCTTCAAAACAACCTCCATTGTTCTCGTCCTCTCCTGCAGGCCGTGTCTCTGGGCCTCACCTCCTTCACTCTGTGCGCTCTGGGCATCGCTCGTTTCCATGCCGCCACCTCCTCCTCGCAGACCAAGGCCCGGCTGGTGGAGCGCTGCCACTCCGTGCTGCTGCAGCTGGTTCTGGTGTGGCTCACTGCTCTGCTGCTCTCCAGCCCAGAGATCTTCCTCTGGCAGCTCACCCAGTCCGTGTCCCCGACATCAGGCCTGCTGGTGGACTCCTGCTCCATCACACCTTCCTCCCCCCTGTCCCTCTACCTGCCCGACTCCCTGCACTCTCTGTTGCTCAAGTACCACCAGGTGAGAACTTAACATACACATGTGTCCCCTCTTCGTCATGTCTCTTCTACATCAACATGTGTCCCCTCTTCGTCATGTCTCTTCTACATCAACATGTGTCCCCTCTTCTTCATGTCTCTTCTACATCAACATGTGTCCCTCTTCTTCATGTCTCTTCTACATCAACATGTGTTCCCTCTTCTTCATGTCTCTTCTACATCAACATGTGTCCCCTCTTCTTCATGTCTCTTCTACATCAACATGTGTTCCCTCTTCTTCATGTCTCTTCTACATCAACATGTGTCCCCTCTTGTTCATGTCTCTTCTACATCAACATGTGTCCCCTCTTCTTCATGTCTCCTCTACATCAACATGTGTCCCCTCTTGTTCATGTCTCTTCTACATCAACATGTGTCCCCTCTTCTTCATGTCTCCTCTACATCAACATGTGTCCCCTCTTCTTCATGTCTCTTCTACATCAACATGTGTCCCCTCTGTGGAAAGAGACTCTGAAAGTTTCAGGAACAAAGATTTTCTCTCTTTTTGATCCATTTCTATAAAAACCTGTCTGAAAATGAGCTGATCAGATTTTGGCCACTTTATGATGTCATAACGATGTGTTGTCTTGAGTAACCATTAGCCAATCAGCAACAAGGTAACCCTCCCCCCCCCCTTATCACCTGAATCTCCTCTAGAGCACCATTGAGTTCTTTGTAACCAAATCTCTCTCAGAGGGGCGTGGGGAGGGGCTCCTTATTTTCATCTAAAGTAACAGACAGAGAATCAGCACTTTGGAAACAGGGCTGAAACAGAGGGGATTATGGGTAATGCTGCAATGATCTGTTTGGTGTTTGGAGCCAATCAGAGACAGGCTCTGTATATATCTGAGAGCTGTAATACATTGATGAAAAACAGTATAATCGGAGACCTTTAAGGAACTAACTCACCAAAGTAGTTCTGGAAGTAGACCTGACATCTTCCATCTCTTCATTGGCTCAGTTTCTCTTGGGATTGAGTACTAGATCTTTATTGTGACTGACATTGAAAACAATGAGCGTGCTCAGAATAGACCAGAAATGATAAAACAACAGGTTTCTTTAACTGTCACATGAATCAATTAGAGATATGAATGCTTACTGATTTACTTTTGAAAGTTGATCAAACAATGTGGTGAGTTTAAATGTCAAATTGTATTCTGTGCAAAAAAGTTCAAAATAGAAACCTAAATTCTGGTAAAAACCGTAACCATGACCCTCAACTCTACGCCAAAGTCCTTTCCAGAACCATAAAGCACCAGATCGTACCAGAAGTTTTCCAAAACGCTCCACAAGGTCATCAGATGTGTGCTGTTCTCTGTTGCAGGGGCGTATGTGGTGGTGCTTCGGCTGCTACTTCTGCCTGCCCATCCTCTTCACCGTCCTCTGCCAAATGGCCACCCGCAACGTCAACAGCGACTCCAGCTCCACCCAAAAGCAGCGCAGCCATGACGACCGCTCGACCAATCAGAAGCACCAGCAGCACCAGGCGTTGGAGCGGCAGCTGAACTGCACCCTGCTGGCGTTGGCGGTGGTTTACGGCGTCTGTGCTCTGCCCGAACACGTGTGTAACATCACGCTGGCCTACGCTAACATCTCCATCTCCGAGGAAACTGCCTCCATGCTGGCTCTGCTGCATCACTTCCTGTTGTTCTTTAAGTCATCAGTGACCCCGGTGCTGCTGCTGTGTCTGTGCAAGGTAGGTCAAGCTGTTAAAAGTATTGTTGACTTTAACGGGCCCCTTTTGGTCCTCTTCAACCAGAACTCATCACACACAGCTTTAAGACCCAATGATGTAACTATATGTAACTATATGTAACTATATATATATAGTACCATCACTGGCACAATCACACGTTCCAAGTAGAAGGGACTCTTAACAATATTGGGTTTTTGCCGATGTCCCATTCGCCGATTTTGACAAATTGGCAATGCAGATACCAAAATACTCACATGTTGTTCCATCTAATTGCAGAAGAACACAAGGTCTCTCCTGTAGATATGAATGTGATGTACACTGCTTTTAAGACCAACATATTAACTGGGCAAAATAAGAAAACAACTAAATGAAGTTTAACTTTACACCAATGCATGCCGTTGCCGATATTTCCTTGTATAGCCTTTGTCTGCCAATACCAACAACATGCCAGTAACATCAGGCATCCCTAGAAACTTTAAAACTGATATCTTGTGTACCATCTTGCTTGGGCATGCACTCAGAAAAACGGCATGAGAACACGTCCGAGACAAAGACTCTTGGGCTGATGGATAGGCAACCCTCACTTTGTCAATTACTTTAGCTTCAACAGACAGACTTGACAACTATTCCTTTAAATGTATTGTTTGGTGTGGGAGAAGGTTGGTTGCATTAATTGACCAACCTTTGCAAAATTGATGCTCACTATTTTTTTTGCATTTAAACAACAAAGCTCTAGCCCGTTCAGATCCAGCTGTAATAGTTAGAGTGGTTACGGTAATATAGTTCTTTGAAAGCCGCTAACGGACAGCTCTGACTGCTTGTCGTTGTGTTCCAGGCTCTCGGTCAGGCCTTCATGGACTGCTGCTGCTGCTGCTGTCAGGAATGTCAGCCGAACGCGACTCAAGGCTCACCAAATATCAAACTGAAGGCTGCCAATGAGACGTCCGTCTTCTTCGACAAGGCTAAAGAAACCTCAGCCATCTTGTCGATCTCCAGCTAGAGCTATAGCATCCAACATCTCCTCTTCCATAAAACGTCTTCTTTTGTATCCTCAAACTCTGTTTCTCTTCTACCCTAAAGTTCCTTAACGCTTCAGTTTCCTTTATCCTTTCTTCTCCACAACGCTTGTTGACCAACGACCATCTTTTCTTCATCTTCATCTGTCCTCTTTCCTTCTCTCAGAGTTTCCATTTGTATGATATTCCTTTATGGACACAGTGTTCCCCCTTTCAGCTTCCTGTCTGTGCAGGAAGTGATGCTTAATCCGTAGTGATTATTAGAAAACTTGCTGTTCTTGCACAACCACCTGTTGTAAAACCAGAAGCCCGTTTCAGGACCCTCCGAAAGGACACTTTCCTCCAACTGGTGTAAAAATGTATGATAAGAAAATTCCTGGATGTCGTCTTTGGTTGGTCTGAAGCTGAATGCGATATTTCTATAAGGAAGATCTACCGTGTAAAGCTAAAGGAGGAGTTTCAAACTGTGATGGAAGATTAATGAGGAGTAAAAATAATCTGCTTCGAGGTTGTTTAGTGCCACACAAACATATGTTGGTATAGTGCCGAATCAAGTGAGTAACTTCTTAGTTTTGGCTCTGACTATTAACCTCATTTGCTGAATAGAGTGTACCGTTGACGCATTGTTTATTGAAATGGTGGCAACCTGTGGGGCCATTGATCATTGGTCCATCTCTCAAACTATCAATGAAAAAGAGGTAGACGTCCATGAAGAGCTATTAAATATAACTGTATGACAACTATGTCCACTGGCTGGAAGAAAACACCTCCTCGGGTAAAGGCGACGAAAACTCCAACAAACGTCTAATTTGAGAGATTATGAAACCATCAGTAAGTGAGGCTGTCCATATCCGTTTGACATATTTTGTTGTGAGCTACTTGTGTAAGATGTCAGAGTTCAGATCAAAAGTGGTCTCTATGTAACAGCAATCAACCAATCAGAGCTTTGTGGGCATAATTATGAAAGAATATGTCTTTATCTGTTTGCAAACTACGGATGAAATGGACGAAGCTGAACTGTTGAAATTATGTTTACAACTTGTGTTTCTGGGAAGAATGATGACTGTTTCAGAAGGAAGCGAAGGGGGGAAGGGAGGAGTTTCGAACAGGACCAAGCCCTTATAAGTGCTGAGGCGGTGTCTTTGTACAGGAAGTTAAACTGTGTAGTACATTTTAAAGCATATTAATATGTCTCTAGCACAGTCTTTTCACTCAGACTGTCAAACAACTAGAACAAAACGAAGAAACAGAAGTTATGAATGTAGCTTGTTTTAATGTTAGATATACAACTAATTGCATCTCTGTGTGAAGGGAATAGAGATAGTCATTTTTCTATGTCACAAGAATGTGTATGCCTTTGTAATGCTCAGTTTCACAATGTAAAATCCATATAAGTATGTGTCAGTGTCGCCTGTGCCTTAGTGCCTCCTCAGCCCTCAGCTAAATCAACGCAATCAGAAACAAGAGTAGAAGTCTGACTAACTTTGTATTCAACATTTCTTTTTACACTGACTAGTTACTTAAGAGCTAGAGCGTCTGGATGCTAAAATTCACTGTTTGATAAACAGCACTTTTACAGTGGCCCCGATCGACAGAAGGTCAACATGTTTGTTTCCAATTTTGCACAAAAGAAATAAGACATACTAACAGCTCGAGTCCCACTGGTGTCGTGTTTGAGTTCCTTGTAAATGTGAATGAAGTTGACATCGAGTGCCCTCACAGAACAGATTAACTTTAGTGCCTGTCTTATATTTGTCTGTTTAAGTATCTCTAAAGGCTGTTTTTATCTTGTGAACAAGGCATAAACCAACCATTGGGATGTAGAGGTGGTAATTTATAAATAAAGCTGTGCAATTTAAACTGGATTTGTCTGGAGAATTTATTGATGCGATATTGATGTGACTGAGCAAGCTGACAATAACCGTAACATGTCTTTGTATTCGTTAGTTCAAGTAACAAGTGGAAGAAGCTATTTGGGTGTCTATAGGTCCATTTATTCTTACAAAAGACAATGTTTTGTGATTTCCCGCTTCTTTTATGACGAGGTTGTGAAACTCCTGGTTGAACAACTGTGTTAGAAACATCTGGTTCTTTGATAAATATGAAAAGGATAAGAAGCCGGTGATCAAAGACACCAAAGGAGAGATGTCAGAAGGTGCTTTTGGGTAAGAAATATCTGAACACTAAGCCTCACAATCTGTCCCGTTTTTAATCACAATACTGAAAAGATTAAAATGGGTGTAAAGAGTTGGGATAAACAATTCTGGACCAGCGAACCCTTTGCAACTCAATATGATTGCTATCTCCAGCTATCCAGAAGACACACTGTTTTACTTTGAACAGTTAATATAATAATAATAATTCCTTACATTTATTATAGCGCTTTTTCCAGATGCTCAAAGCGCTTCACAAATACACATTACACATATCATACATGCAATGGTCATATACTGTGGACAATACCCACAGGAGCAAGTTCAGGTGAAGTGTGTTGCCCAAGGACACAGCGGCCTGATGCAGTGGGGCGGGAGCGGGTTTCGAACTGGAGTTCCCCAACGCCCCTTTGATCTGATGATCGGATGCACAGACCACTGCGCCACCCGCCCCAAATATGGTCTAGTAGAGCCATCAGGCTGACGATTAAAGCAAGTTATTAACTATATGACAACATACTCTATAGTTAAATACATAAGAATAAGCAGGTCTCCCTTGAAAAAGAGATCTATGATCTCAATGGGACCAATCTGGTTAAATAAAGGTTTGAAATGAAATGAAATGAAATAAAAAATGGCAATGTTAAAAATTGGATCAGGTGTTATCATCAAAGACAAAAAAAACAAGATCATTAATGTCTGAATGTAACTCAATATGTGAGTTGAATGGACTCAGATATTGGCTTCAGCAGCAAAAACACTGGATCAAACCGTTGATGAAATAAAACACACAACATGGAAAATGTGCTTTATGCAGAAGCTCATTAAAGCTTGTTGTTGTGTGTCTGTCATGTCGTTTTAAACGGTGTAAAGGAATCCGCTCTGAGAAGATTTTCTCTCCTCAGAGCGGCTGCTGCATATCAATGACCTCACTACTGTCCCGTTGCCATGGGATCCCAGCCCAAATTCGCACACACGGACACACACACCGTTTTGTTAATCTAGAAACTCTATTCTAATCAACGTGAGCCCCCCCCCCTCCATCCTTGTCTTCACCCCGACAGCCCAGGAAGAGGACTTACACATTTAAAGGAAAATGATTTCTTCTGTCCTGCTCTCCACAAAATGATGCAAAGACTATTTAAAGAAACTTCTGGCACAAACGTGATCACTGTCAGACAGCCCTTTCTCAGGAATAAATAACCTGAATAATAAAATGGCCCATTTCAAAATAATTGAGATCATATAATTGATGATCCGGATTCAGTTGTGGCTTTTTCAAAAACAGCTCTGCAAATCGCATCGACAAACTTCAACAGGTTACAGAAAGAGGTCAGAATGTATAGAAGTCTACGAAACAATTACCCTACGGATGGCTCGATCTATAACCTCAATAATAACATTTCAGAATAGAATAGAATAGAATCGGAGGGATGAAACCCTCACACACAGTGAAATGCTTTTAACCCATCCTAGTACCAGTAGTCTAGTACTAGGAGTCTAGTACTAGGAGCAGTGGGCAGCTATTGGACAGCGCCCGGGGACCAATGTGAGTGAGGGCGGTGGGGGGGTGTCCGGTGCCTTGCTCAAGGGGTCATTTATATTATCATAATTGATCATTAGTTGTGGCTTACTTCAAAACGTTTTGGCAAATCGCATCTGACAAACCTCAACAGGTTGTCAGATTGTATCGAAGTCTATGAGACATGTACACTGCTTAGGACTTGATTTATGACCATGTTTAATACTTGTTCTAATACATGTTTGGCTAGTTGTAGGTCTTTTTGAATGCAGCATGATGTTCATTTTGTATCTTATGGTCACAATAAAGCAGGGTATGCTTCAGGGCGGGGCGACGTGTTTTTATCTCACAACTCAAACTACAGTTTTCAGTTCATGAAAGTCTATTTTAACAACACTGACAAGAATATATTGAAGCAGTTGGCTGCACATGGCTCCACCTTCCTGTGTCCCAAAAATAACAAGATGGCGACGGCCAAAATGCCAATCTGGTGGTTCTTTTACGCATAGTGGAAGTGGGTGGACACCAGAAATCATTCAAATTTTCTTTTGCCAGTTTCCTCAAAATTCTGTTTAATTTGCGATACTTTTCAACGGAAACCTGACCAGCGATACTCCAGGAAAGTGAGAAAATAAGTTTAACATAGTTCAGGTAAACTGACATTTTAAAAAGTGAGTAAGAAAAGAAGTAGGGAAACACAGAGAGAGATTCATGGAGAGCTGGAGGAACAGAGTGTTTCAGGAGGTTGGTGATGTTGTTCTCATTAGTAGTGATGAGAGCTCGCCCCTCTGATACAAACTACTGAACAGACCACCTCTGTTCACTAATGAAGCCACACACACACACACACACACACGCAGAAACACACACACATACACACAGGGGCGACTAGACCACCATTGGTCATGCGAGAACATCTCTAGGACAGACTGGATGGGAACCAACTGTTACGTAACAGAAAGGTCACAGGTTCGAGTCCCACATCTATCCGTTAGTTGAGCTTCACATCCACTTCTCACTTATCTTTATAGAACTCAGTGCCGGAGTACGCCAAAACAAACGTCTGTGAGCAAAAGTAGACAGGTTCTCTCAAATCAATCAGGAAAGAAGACCTTATGGGGAAGGTTGGCCAAAGTCAGTTTTACCAGGAAAATAATTCATTAGAATCCTCATTTAGAGTTTGTCCATCACTCATCAGCAATGCGGTTCTGCACAGATGCAAACAGGAAGTCAACAATTCGTATTTGTCTATCAAGCAACTCTGCAAATATGTCTCTTAAGGCGCACACCAGGCCGATTATTGGCGTCGGTGGGCGTCAGGGCCGACGATGAGCGTCGACACGCCCTACTCAGATTTTTGTGTCCCGCACCGTCGGGTCTTTTCAGCCGAATCGGCGCGCAGTCGGCCAAAGAAATCACTCCGATTGGCTGTTCAGCTAGCGAATCAGTGCATGAGAAGCGAAACGGAAGCGAGGGACCCAAAACAAACTATTAAGAAGGGAAATCTGAGATTTCATTTAACTCCAGCTCTCGACTCAGGTTCGGGAAAGCCCCGTGAGCTTCTCGTTGTAGAGTGAAGATGGAACACACACGCTACTTGTTGTTTGTTTATATCACGCAGTCTGTCTTCCGTTTGTTGCCTCTTTTGAACGACGAATACACACAACCGCCGCCTGCTGGTCAGGAGAGTTATTGCCACTCACGCATGCGCAGTTCGTACCTGCTTCTTGGCCGTCGGCTGGAGTCTTTGCGGTGTGTTCCAGTGCCACACATGGCCAAGACGCTAAGACGCGAGGTGACGCAACAGTCGGGGTCCGTCTGTGTCAGTTCTTTGTTGTGATTGGTGTGTCCCTATAGATTCAGTGAGACTAACCCTTCCCAGAGGAGATCATTATATCACATTTAAATCTAGACTAGACATTTGCTTGGAAATGAGAGATAAAGACGATTGAGTGGTGTGTCCGGGCCTTCAGCCCAGCTTATCAGACACTAGCCACTCCCTAAGTTTGATTTTAGACAAAAATATAAGTCACTGATAAGATTGTCATATTCCTTATTTCTAATGCAATATAAGTTGACTTTAGCACTGTGACCACGGCGGCACATGGTCCTGATTTTAAATGATTGTGGATTTATTTGGGAATTTGGAAAACTGTGACGGTAAAAACGAATTTCCTCTTTGAACTGTTTACTTTAAAACTGTGTGAACGTTTCAGAAGAAGTGTTGAACCTCTCACTCAGCGTGTGAATCCAACTGAGATGAAGCACTACTTGTGTGTGTGTGTGTGTGTGTATGTGTGTGTGTGTGTGTGTGTGTGTGTGTGTGTGTGTGTGTGTGTGTGTGTGTGTGTGTGTGTGTGTGTGTGTGTGTGTGTGTGTGTGCGTGCGCATCATAGCCCTCTCATCAGCAGCACATTGTGAGTGAATGAAGAGCGACAAGTGTGTGTGCGAGAGTATATATGTGTGTGTTTCTCCCTGAACACAGGCTCAATGAACACAAACTAATCTGACCTGAATGTCTCACGCACACGCACGCACGCACGCACGCACGCACGCACACACACACACACACACACACACACACACACACACAGAGAGAGTACAATGTTGGTTTTGTTCTGTGGGAAAACTGATGAGGGAAGGAGTGAGTGGAGAAGAGGGGGGAGGTAAAGGGGGATACTGTTACCATGACAACGAGCATGGGGTGCCCGATGGAGCGCTACGTTGACTCTCACTGGGAGCGAACACACACACACACATCCACACACGCACACACACACACACACACACACACACACACACACACACTGGAGGGACCACCTTGTACTGCAGACAGGAAACACTGAGGCCTTCTTCTTTGTTGATTGATATACAAGTAGTCCTACAGACACACACACACACACACACACACACACACACACACACACACACACACACACACACACACACACACCCTTACTTCACACTTTACCCACTTGTTGACAAGTAGCACAGAGGAGGAAGAGGAGGGAGGGACTGAGGATGGAGAAAGGATGGATGAAGTTTTTATCAGTGCGGTCACGTTAAAGCCCGATGGCCAGCTTCTATTTTCTCCTCCTTTCTGGTCTTTTTTTGTCCGTCTGCTTTTCAATCTCTGAGAAAGTTGAGCTCCACTGGCTTTTGTTATACTCTCCTCTGAACTGTCAATTAGCCACCATTAAAAAAAGAAAAAGGAAACCCTCAGAATGATTAGAGCGGTCGCTGGGATGTGACATAACCTTCCTCTGGTGGCCGCGTCCAGGCCGGCAGCCACCAAGGTCCACATTGATGTTGTTTTTAAATTCATTAAGTAATTACATATTATTCATACAGTCAAGGCCCTAGAAACCAAAGTGAGTTAAAGCAGGATGGCAGAAAATCAAGTTATGTGCCTTCCCGTGATTTATACAATTACATCCATACAAGACCTCAAATGTTTTTGTGAAATACCTACAAACTTTATGATAAATAACTTTCAAAATGTATGAAAAGAAAATTTCAATTCTTAAATGACGAAGTCAGATATCAATAACTACATAAAATAATACGACAATACCAGAATAAAAAGGTAAAAAGGAAAGAAATGCTGAACAAGGGACTAATCACAATACTATATTATAATTGTTGTTATTTACTTGAGAGATGAGGAAGAAGAAGGAGAAGAGATATGATGAAGAACATGATGCATTGCTGCAGATTAAACTAGACAACAGTAAATAAAGGAGTTAAACACAGCAGTGAAATTAATCATACACATTAATAAAGCAGTAATTGATATTAATCCAAGGACATCAGGTAGATAGATAGCAGATAGATCTGACAGGAAGCAGCCAGTGAACAGAACAATGAGAGTTCCTGTAGAAAATGGGAACCAGGACTTCCTTCAGTCCGACTGTATTTCATCTAACAGCTGAACTGCTGAGCTCAGCAAATTGAGAGATGAGACAAATTAGTGAACCGGAACCCAACGCTGACCCCACACACACACACACACACACACACACACACACACACACACACACACACACACACACACACACACACACACACACACACACACACACTGAGGTTTGTGTGTGTGTGTTGCCCCCTGCTGTCTCATCAGTAACATTGCTGCTCTAAAAACAGCTGACACTTTATTGTTGTATTAGTTGGATGGAAAAGCTGCAAAACCAAAATAAATGCAACTCACGTTGTAACCATGAGCCGCAGTTATATCGTTATGTGTTGAATCCATGTCAAATTGTATAAAGTGTATGTTTCCTGTATGACCTGCAGAGGTGGCAAAAGTACACACTCTCTTTACTTAAATAGAAGTACAGATACTTGTGTAACAAAATACTTTGGTAAAAGTCTCTGAAATGTACTCAAAGTAAAAAGTAACTTTAAACTGGCTGTGTATGTGCAAAGCTCACTGAACCTTACATTATATTAATATAATATAATATAAGTGAAAAGGAGCTTCAATTCAATTTGTATTACTGCCATTCTGAATGTGTTCAGCGTGAACAACAAAAAAACAAAGATGGGTTACTTTGCCTTAAAGTGGACCTATCATGCTATATTTGAAACATATATTGTATTGCATATATTGTTTTTTTTTCAAAATACCAAACAGATCATGCATTTTAGCCATGCCTCATTTCGCTCCATTTGCTCTTTTCCAGCCCTGTCTTCACAAGGGCTGATTCTGAGAGAAGTCTTCTTCGCTGCTTTTGTGGCAGACTACAGCGCCACTTACAGGCCTGGCATATGTACTACATCGTCTCCAGTGCTTTCGAGCGGCAATGGCCGAGGCTGTCTCCTCCTGATAGGTGGAGATTTGCCCATAGGCGGAGCGCCTTGTTTCTGATGTCAGAGATATTTCAAATCCGTATCAGATCCGTTGCAGCCCCGTTTTTAGAGATTTAGGTACGGAGGAAAAGAGAGAGGGTTGTGTGTTCTGACACTTGGTGAGTTCCCTGACACACCGGGGACACACATTCATGTATAAAAGACGTACAAAAGTACATTTTGCACGATAGGTCCCCTTTAATATAGTCCGAATGTATTTATTTAGTATTTATTTTTTATTTAACCAGATGAAAACATTGAGACAAAATCTCATTTACAATGCTGAGCTGGCCAAGGAGGCAGCAATGTTACACAAAGCACAGACATCAAATACAGAGAACACAACTCAGTAAACAAAAAACGAAAAGCAGTCACTACATTGTGCACAACAAATCAAACTAAAATGGTTATAGTGCATTCGCCAAGAAGCATTTGTTGCGCCTTCAAACATCTCCCTGAAGTTAGGCCATGGCTGATGTCTTGCTGGAGGTCTGATGAGTCGCCTCCTCGATGTTATCTTCATGTTCAGTCCTGCCGCTGACTGTAAGCGTTACTAATGGACATTATGCCGTTAGACCGTTCTCCCGTCTCTGCCTAGATGTTTCCTCATACGTCTTTTCAACCCAGTCTCACGGCATTTCGTGTTCACCAACACGATTTTTAATCTATTGATTCGTGTTCACCATCACGATTTGCCCCTTTTTTTCGTGTTGCACAGGACGATTTTAAAAGCAATGTATTTCTACCGGTAACGTGTTTCGTGCCTGCAGGCTGCAGCACGTCTTTTTCTCCGGTCGGGTCGTGGAAGACCGGAAGCTGTGTGGTTCATAAAAACATGTTCTTACTCAATATCAAGCCACAGTTATTGCTTTTATTTTAAATCGTATAATTTCGGACTTTTGTTGCCGTCTGTGAGGATAATAAACGGGGCTCAGCCTCAGGATACTGAAATCGTATTTTTTAAATGTTTTTTTCCTTCTAATTTGTTATTCTTTTCAAAATAACACACTGTTATTTACTCACCAATAACACTCAATTATCCTTGCTTTTATTTCATTGGTTTAATTCCATAATCTCGGGCTTTTTTGGTGTCCGTCAGGAACTGAATTTCAAAATAAAAATAACCGGAAACAGACGTAGGCATTTCGAGCGATTACCCAAGATCCTCAGCTATGGTTTTAAGCTCTCTGATTGGATGTGTTAGCCGCAATGCATGCTGGGAGTTGGTGTTTATATTCTATGAAATCCGGAAAACATTTTAAAAGTATAAAATAATACTTAATTCCGAGTGCTCTTGCTTTTCTCTTTGAAAGTCATCACATAACGACATTGTAATACACGGTTCGGCTGCATTACATATTACATATCTGCCGTAGTTATTTATTTAGAGAGCCCTGATGAGAAGACCTTTGGAAAAACTGGAAGAAATGGCGCCGAAACTGAATACTTGACGTGGATCATAAATATATCAACAATTAAAAAACATCTTCAATTTCTCTTCACACAATACGTCTCCTTGCAGTATCAACACTAATTCGGCTGACTTTTACATTTGATCTAATTCATAGATAGGTTATATTTACACCATAGCGGTGCACAGCTGAGAGAAAAGGACTGTCGTTTTTAAAGACATTACTGATTTTCTTTGACTGTAAATACTGAGTCTGAAATAGTATAGCAATATGCTGTAAAATGATGTGAAAGCATGCATAAAACTATACATCTTCAGATGTTGTACATACACACTAATAATACAAAGTTGTTATGGCTGTGTGCACCTTGTGTGCACCTCCTAGTGGTTAAAGCACGTTATTGAATTTTTTTATGTGTTATATTCGATTAAAAAAATATTAAGAGTACATACTTTCAGAGGGGGAAAGTATAAATATAGAAATATAGAATATAAAAAATCAAGAAGATACTATAAGTGATCTCTACAATAAAACAGTTTAGTGCAGGATGTACACAGATATTAATAGGAGGAGGTGCAAAACAGAAAAACGGATTAACCTTTATTTAAACATTACATATTAAATATTAAGCCTGACAAAGTAATTAACGTCTAATATATTGCTTTCCTGCAATGTTAACTATGTTGAAGCACTTATTATAACTGATATTATACACATTAATTATACTCTTATGTCTGTAGATAGAATAAGAAATGTGCAGAATATGACAGTTTAATGGTGGAGGTACACACATATTGATAGATGTCTTGTAATGCACTGTTGAGGAACCTGTGACCCAAGTTTTTCATTCATTGCATAACTACACCGTAGTTGTGGATGATATGTCAATAAACCTTTGAAAATCTTGAAGGGGATGTGCAAAATAGCCATAATATGCAGTCTTTAATTAACTATTAGTAGAGAATAACGAGTAATGAATATACTTTATTACTTGTTTCCATTCATGTAAATTGCAGATACATGTTTAGTCTTCTCAAGCACCAACTATCAAATATCTCTCCTGATTGTTGGCACTTGACAATCACCTTACCTGAATTTTACTCAGGTGTAACTAAAGTCTGATTTAAGGGTTGTTTATATTTCACATCATTAATCAGAATCTGCAAAGTAACTCAAATAAATGCAGTGGAGTAAAAATACCAGGTTAACCTCTGCATTGTAGTGGAGTAGAATTACAAAGTAGCAATGAGCTGTCATGTGGGTATATATGAATGCTGCGCATTATGGACACAAGTGATTTTCACCTATTTATTAATTATATGTTTTACATTTGATAACACTGATGTGTTTAATAATGGCAACTTCTAATTGTGGGAAAAACGAAAACGTTCAGTAGAGACGTCCCATAGAACATTTTGCGAAACACAATAGACAGCATGTGTAGTTCTGGGGGGGTGTTCGATTCCAGTTTTGGATAGACTGGCGTGGTTTCGTTCCATTTCACACAGCTGTTTGACGCTCTACGTAACCTTACGGGACTGTAGTCCTAAACGATAGCTGGGGATTATGGGTAGTGTAGTGTCTTCGGCCATCCTAAACTCAGAAATGTTGACAATCGCAATGATGCTCGAAATGTCCCTTATAGGCCTACGTCTGTTTCCGGTTATTTTTATTTTGAAATTCAGTTCCTGACGGACACGAAAAAAGCCCGAGATTATGGAATTAAATCAATAAATAAAAGCAAGGATAATTGTGTGTTATTGGTGAGTGAATAACAGTGTGTTATTTTGAAAAGAATAACAAATTAGAAGGAAAAAAATATTTTAAAAATACAGATTTCAGTATCCTGAGGCTCTGAGCCCCATTTATTTTCCTCACAGACGGCAACAAAAGTCCGAAATTATACGATTTAAAATAAAAGCAATAATTGTGGCTTGATATTGAGTAAGAACATGTTTTTATGAACCACACAGCTTCCGGTCTCCACGACCCGACCGGAGAAAAAGACGTGCTGCAGCCTGCAGGCACGAAACACGTTACCAGTAGAAATACATTGCTTTTAAAATCGTGCTGTGCAACACGAAAAAAAGGGGCAAATCGTGATGGTGAACACGAATCAATAGATTAAAAATCGTGTTGGTGAACACGAAATGCCGTGAGACTGGGTTGGTCTTTTACGTTGTTTTCGTCTGTCGTGCATGATCTGCACACCATGGCTCGTCGTCTCTACGTGTTATATCCATTTAGTTTTAAATCAGTCTTGATGTCGGGGAAGTGATTCAAAATAAAAATGATTGATAATTCACCTCAAATGCATTAAAACGAAAGTAACGAGCATGTTTTGAAAATGTAAGAAGTAGAAAGTTCAGGTTTTTGTGTTCAAATGTAGGGAGTGAAAGTAAAAAGTCGTCAGAAAAATAAATACTTAAGTAAAGTAGGCTACAGATACCTGAAAATCTACTTAAAGCTGGGGTAGGTACGTTTCAGAAACCGGCTCGAGATACACTTTTTGTTATATTCCATGGAATGCTCTTAACATCCCGATAGCAATGAATATCTGAAGTGCTTTGACAAAAAATCCATAAAAAAATGTCATCTGTAGAAGCCGTAGTACTGTAAAAAGTACAACTACCTGCCTGTCAGCCTTCCATCGGAGCACAAACTTATCTCGTGACCTCATTGGTCATGTGCGCGTTCGTGTGTGTTGGAGGAGGGGCTCTGTGAGGAAGTGGCAGATTTTCTCCGGTTGTGTATTTTCAAATTCTAGCGATCCCGAGCCGGTTTCTCAAACTTACCTACCCCACCTTTAAGTACAGTAACAAACTATTTCTACTTTGTTACTTCCCACCTCTGTCTGTAGCTAACAAAGCTATTTACACCCAGGTGTCTGACTTAATAATATAAGTTGTATTCATTTACTGTAACTTTATCAGTGAAATGACAAACATTTGCGAACTAAATACAAGCAGTGACCCCATGGAGCCAGAGAACTTACATTTTTAATTTAAAAACACTAAAATACTATAAAAAGATGGACATTGGATGATCTATTCTTTCGGTCTTTTTCATTCTGCCGACAGTTTTTTGTCATTTTCTTTGTTGTATTAGATGTTGACCTATAGGCCTAAGGCTTATTAAAGAAATACGGTTACCCTTTTCCCTCCATGTATTAATGATAATATTGTTAGAACAATAAAATAACTATATATACATACACTGATATACATTTAATACATAGAATGATTCAAAAAGAAAGATAAGGATGGTTGTTTCTCCATATTATTTAATTAGTATCATACACAAGCATGTTTCTAATAAAAGACATATCAACTGAATCAAACAATAGTGTACAAACAGTTCAAAGAGACGGCCGTCTGCACACGTTCCTCTGCACGTGCAAACCTTCACTAAAGAAAAAATCTACAGGACAGGCGACGACACGAGAGAAATCCAGTCAGAAAATCAGATTCAGCTCAAATGTAGTTTAAAGTCAACACGTAAGGTTCGATTAGTTTCTTTTACTTGATAAAAACGTGTTGTTTTTCTTTAATTGTTATCGGGCTGGTGAGCCTAGATTTTTACAAATAAACTCGACTCGTGCATTACATTTCTTAGAATTAAATAGATTCAACTTTTGAATTCCAAACAAATCAGATTTGCTTAGAAAAATGTATGAACTTTATCTGCTTTGGAAGATTTTGTGTTGATGAATTTGTGAAATTGTTTGAAACTAACTTCACTATAGTTCTGCCAGATTGCTTTAAATAAAAAAAACTTAAATGATTAATACATTTGAGGTCCATATTAACACAACTTGTTATGGTACTACAAGTCTTCGTAATTATAAGTGGAGAAGTATTTAAGAAGATTCTCTCAAAAGTGAATTGGTGGTCATCTCTTCTGGATTTGTTCACATGTTGATGCCAACTTCTTCAAAACAACTCCAACAGTTGATCAAGAGTTAACCGAACAGGATGCTCATTAAACATTTTAGATCCTGTACGGTGTCTGCTTGCACGTGCAGAATCACAAGACGTTACGAGAGTATTTGCCATAAAAAGATCACGTGAAACTTTACAATGACCTGAATCCAGTTTAAGAAAAGTAAGGTAAGCACAAGCAGTCATTACGTGACCCTTCTCAGACACCATAAGCATGTGGAATCAAATATAAGCACATGTCGTCTGTGTATTGCACTTTTTTCTAGTACATCTCATGTTGTGTGCTTACGTGACTTTTCTGCAGTTTAACACTCAGGTTGATTCACTGGATTACGGCCTTTATTTTGATGAAATTGCACCAAAATAACCATTTATTTCATCAGGTCCCACAAATATACAATCCCTGCCCTCGGCATGCAAAACAGAAGAGCCAATCAGAACAGAGCTGCTCGACCTGATCAACAAGTACAGGAAATATCGACAGCGGTCATCTGCAGGCGTTGCTCTGACGTAATAAGACATGCTGGTAAACTCGTTAAAGTGCCTCAGTTTACCAGCAAACCAAAAAAAACACATTTAATCTTCAGGTCTCGTCTGTCCGTCCGTGAGATCCCGATGCGTTTTGGGTGTAAATTAAGAAATGAAGGCTTTTTTGACTCCACAGAAGTTTTTAGTGTTAACGGGATTTCTTAAAAACAAGTGCTCGTCCAATCAATGAACGGGACTTATTTCCAACCTTCTAATTACGGGGCTGCTTCCATTGGTCAAAGTCAATTGAACACACATGGACAGATCGAAATACTCGGGACTGTGAGAAACAGTATTTCGATCTTTCTGTGTGGACAAACATATTTTGAGATTGGCAATAAAGTTGACTTTGGTTTGTGCGACTTCCCGAAAGTAGTCGTTTTCACTTTTGGAAATGAAACAGGGATATTTGATCCAATTGATGTGCTCTGTGCTTTTTGTTGTTTCCTGCCTACTCCTATGTCCTATAATGGTTTCAGGAAGTAAAGAAATAAGAAGCTTTTCACTGTCGAGCTGAAGATGCTAACTTGTTTGCAGCTTTAGCATCGCTGCTGCGTTTGGCGTTGCTGTAGAAACCAATCTTTCAATAAGGACTTAGTCAAAGCATTGCAGTGAGTTTGATCTGACGTTGTTCGGGGTTGAATTCGAATATTTGGGGGGTGTGGTCTCGAGGATTTGGGGGTTTAAGGATGTTTGGGGATGCATCTTGCATTGTTGGGAGTTCGATATTGAGTTTTTAGGGGTTGTATCTTGAGTATTTGGGAGTTCAATGTATTGTTTCGGTTCGATCGAGACCTTGGTAGGTTGTTCTCGCTTTAATAGGAGTTGGATATTGCATTTTTTGGGAGTTTGAATCTTCTATAGCAGTCGCAATGTGTAGTTTTTAGTCATTTTCAAGGACAGCTACAAAGAACTTGTGATGGGGTTTAAAGATTCCAAACAACTTATCAGATAAGTATTAAACAGATTTATCGATATCAAAAAGGATCTTAACAAGCAGCCTTAGCAACCTTGATAAAAACCGGCAGAGGTAGAACATTTCTAAACTAGAAATTTGGAGCGTTCTTGTCTAAATATGGACTTTGAATTTGGAGAGTACTTAGCCAACATGAAGCCACACTGACCTTGTTTGAACCGACAGTGTAACCCCCACATACACTGACAGTTAGACCACTCTTAAATGAAACAACCCTAGGACAGAAGAACATACAGACAGGTAATGTGCTTCCCGTTTGTTCTGCTGTCAAAGCAAAATGTTAATGAAGATCTTTGTATGAATGTAAGTGCTAACGTTTTGACTTTGGATGAAAGCCTTTTGATCTGGTTTTCATCGGTACTTCTCGTAAAACATCCTTCTTATTCGATAAGTATATTTTGGACATAAAGCTGTATAAACGTACTTTTTAATACTTGCTTTTGCTAAAGTCGATGCCGTTTGAATAAAATGGATTACTTAACTGTCTAGCTAAAGGCTTGAATGCTTACAAATGCTGCCCTTCACACCAAAGAAAAACCCACAATGCTTTGCTTCCACCATTAGCTAGACTTAGACCAGCTGAATACATGGATACAATTAGGTGTTCTTGTGCTGCATCATTCTGGTTCACCACAGTCCAAATCCTGCCCTTAAACCACATCCCTTGCTTATGGTGTTTATCATAAACACAGCAATTCAGTAAGAATAGTTTATTTGAAAGCCAATGGCTGCCCAGATCTTATTTTTTGGAATTCATAAATGTGAAAATGACCTAAGAAATAGCCATTTACATAGTCTTGGAAAAAAGCTAAATCCAGGATGTCTTTTTAATATAATTGCAACGTCAAGGTCGCTATTTAATTTTCTCACTTTCATTTTTACATTTTCTGCCAGTTTTACAATCAATCTCACTCAATATGACAGGTAGTACATGAAAAGTACCAATTTGTTTTTATTGTGATGGCAATTTTTCATTTTCAACAATATAATTATAATTTAATGATGATATTTAAAGTCATTACACAACCTGCAAAGAAAAGCATTATAAATCATTAATGTTGGCAGCCAAAGACTTCCATGTAATGTTTTCTGTGGTTATTCAAAGGACAGGATGAGGACATGTTCTGTTAAATATTATGAAGTCAGATGAATATCGTCTGTTGAGATAATCACGATATTTCGATTTTCTCCTGGTGCCATGAGCGATGGAAATGTGACAAGAGGAAAATAATGGGATAAACACTTTTAAATAAATCGATTTTAAAATAAACATTTAATATGTGGGAGTTATAACGCTTAATTAATTACATCGCTCCATTTAATCCGACATGATGTGTGTACGTTGCATTTGATCACATGACACCCCAGGTCCAATCAGCAGACGTCTCAGAGCAGAAAACACTGACTTGTGAAGTCAAAAAAAAACAATACAAAATAATAACAATATAAAACAATAAGAAATAAAAAGCTTATTACAGAGATATGAACAGAAACAAAACGACATTTCTCCTTCTCCTGTTAGAGTACCACTTCCTTAATTTCTGGACAGACCAGGTTATGTCACAATTAGAAGATTATTAACATTATTCTCATTATTAATATCTTACAAAACTGAAATCAACAGTGCAATAAAAAGGTTTTTAATCCCTCGCTCTGCGGGAGAACAAGAGTGGCGGTGAAAGGGGCGGGACTTGGCGGCAAGGAAAGGAGGTAACATCCAAAAGGAAGGAAGGATAGAGGGAACACGGAGGAGGACAAGCAGTTTACAACAGGCGAGAGGAAGAGGGGCTTCTCAGGATTATACAAATGTGAAATAATGGAGGTGTGGATGGATGGATGGATGTGGAGGTAGAGAGGAAGGAGGAAAGGAGGCAAGGAAATCAACAGAGGAGGGAGGAAATGATGAAGGCAGATGTGTGGTTACTGTTGATAAAGGTGGGGGAGGGGGTGGAGAGGAGGCTCATGGGAGAAGTGGAGGAAGATCCACACAACAGGCTCCAGCTAATAATGCTAATGTGAGTGTGCGCCCTTTTTAACAGCTTATGAGTCAAAGTCAAAATGGCCGATGTTTATATACCAAGATGTTTCTTTAGGATCCACCAATTTATAAATACATGTTTTATCACGGAGGCTGTTGTGGAGATCTGTTCAGATGCACTCATACCACGTTTTAGTTTGCTAGCGTTAAACAGTAAAAGTAATTTCACCCAATTTACAAAAAATGTATTTTCTCTGGATTCTTGTTGTTGTTGTTGTTGTTGTTGTTGTTGTTGTTGTTGTTGTTGTTTTTGGCTGATCTACAGACCTTACTGTCGACTGTTTTGATTTTTCAGGGAGTATATTCTGGCGGAGGAATATTACCTATAACTAAGGTTTGTGTTCTGTAATTTGGGTGAAGCTACACTTATACTATTGTATAAATAAAGACGTATATATATATATATATATATATATATATATATGTTGTATTAGATTTAAAACACCTTTGCGAAGAAGCATCAGTGACTAGGGTTGATTGTCAGAAATCACAATCTTTTTTGAGAGTTTTCGCCTCCAAAAAAATAACCTGCTGGTATTTGAATGTGCTTCAGTACAGAGGACTACTGTGTGTTGAAGGAAATGAGCTTATCAAGTCATTAGTGCTTCAAATTATCTGTCAAACCACGGAGGCAGCACGTCAGGGGTTTCTCCTCAGACTCTGTATGAGCATTCTCCACCTTTAGGATATCCTACTTTGAAGACGCAAAGTTGTCCTATCACATGATTTGACGATGATAAAGAAACATATCAGATTATTAGGATGAAGATATACATTTCTAATTAATTACGATGAGTTCTGGTAGAGTTGTGTTCGCATTTCATCTATGGCGATACATCCCAGAACATTGTACGGTAATTCATGATTTTAAACCCTGACAGGATTATGTTTGATTAAACCAGAAAACAGGTGATCCGGTTTCTGACAGGTCGACCGGCTTCCGAGTTATATATTATATTCAATACTTTAATAAAAAAAATTAAAATGAGGCATCAGTGCATCCATAAGAGTATCGAGGGGTGAGGAGGTATAAATACAATGATGGATGGGGGGGTTAGGGGGTTTGATCAAAGAGCAAGTGTGTGTGTGTGTGTGTGTGAGGACAGGTGGGCGTGGCCTGTTCTGTTGGGGGGGCGTGTGTGTTCTCAGGAACTCCTCTTAGTCCGGGAGTGTTGGATCAACCACTGAAGAGTGATGTCTGCAAAGAGAGACAGAGGTGGCGTCAGACAGGAAGTGTGTGTGTGAGTGTGAGTCTGAGTGTGAGTGTGTGTGTGAGTGTGTGTGTGCGTGTGGTACCGATGTTGTCTTTCTCCTTGCAGGAGATGGAGTAGCAGCAGATCTCTCTGTCCTGGATGGCCGACAGGTTCCTGAATAAACCCAAAAACCCAAAATCAATTCCAAAGACAGTCAGAGGATACAACAGTCGTGCAGAAAGAGCAACCTGAGATCTGCGATGATGCAACAGAATGATTATCTACGGTCAAGCCCAAACAATGTACGTCTGTTAGGTATTATTAACGATTACTGTCAAATAAAGACATTTATTGAAATCTGAAACATATTGCATCACCACTACAGATGTGGATACCAACACACATGCCCTTATGTCAACAATCCAAAATATATTAAAACGATTCCTCAGGAAAAGCAAATCTAAGGCCAAAAATAAACACACCCTCCCCTGGATTAATAGTGACATCAGGAAATCATTGAAGGAGAGAGATAATGCTCTAAAGCACTCTCTTAAGTCAAATGTAGTGACTGACAGGCTTATATTTGCGTCCTTACGAAACAGAGTTACAAAGGAAATCAGGGCAGCTAAATCCAACTTCTTTGTTAATCTCATTCATGAATCGAAGGGAAATCATGAACAAATCTGGGACTGTCTGCAGAACAGGGAAAGGACATAAAATAACAAAGCAGCTAGAGATCAGTAACAATGGAACCTTATGTAAGGGGCAGCAGAAATAGCGGCTATTTTTAATAACCATTTTATTGATTCTGTGAGGCTGACTATAAACAGTCCCCAAATTGGTCAAATACATTCATCACCTATTGATTATACACAGCCAGTCTACTCCCTGACAGAGACTTCTGAATCCAAAGTTAATTCCATAATTTCACTTTTGGACTGGATTCTCTGTTTCGAAAGAAACATGCTACATACCTCACAGGGACAATTACCAAAATAATTAACACCTCTTTTAGGGAGGGAACATTCCCAAAAGACTGGAAGTTAGCCATTGTTGTGCCAGTCCACAAATCCGGGGACACAAATGATGCAAACAACTGTATAGGCCCATTAGTATTTTACCTGTCATGTCTAAGATCTCTGAGAAATGTGTAGCTGAGCAATTGACTGGACATCTTAACAGTAGTCCTTTCACACTACACCCCATGCAATTCGGCTTCCGAGCCAATCATTCCACTGAGACCGCAAATTCTTTCCTTGTGGAAAATATTAAATCAAAAATGGACAAAGGAGGCATTGTTGGATCAATCTTCTTAGATCTTAAGAAAGCTTTTGATACAGTCAATCATCAAGTACTCATTCACAAAATGTCTTATTTTAATTTCTCACCCAGTGCAATAGACTGGATGAGCTCCTATCTGTCAGACAGAGTTCAGTGTGTAAGGGTAAGTGGCGAGACATCACCACCCCTGAGGAATGAACTGGGTGTACCCCAGGGATCTATCCTGGGCCCAATACTATTCAGCCTTTATATAAATGACTTGCCCTCAGTGTGCACTGGATGTGAGGTGCAAATGTACGCTGATGACACTGTCATTTATGTCCATGCAAAAACCAAGGCCCAAGCTGCGGCCAAATTAAATGATGCAATGGTTCATGTAAATCAATGGCTTACTGACTCACAGCCATATGTGAATGTTAAGAAGACAGTCTGTATGTTTTTTAGCAAGACCAACACTGTATCACACTGTGAACCCAAGGTCTATGTGTCTGGGGAGGTCATTCAAACAGTTACACATTTTAAATATCTAGGCATTATCCTTGACACTACTTTATCCTTCAAAAAAGAAGTGAGAAAAGTAACGCAAATAACTAAATACAATCTAGCACATTTTAGATATATAAGGAACTGTTTGACAACACCTGTAGCAAAACTCTATATGACTGCCATGATCCTTCCCCACCTAACATACTGTATGACCAGCTGGACCCAGGTGAATAGCACAACATTAAGGCCTATCCTGTCACTTCACAAGCAAGCTCTCAACGTTTTGGACAGAAAGCCTAAGCTATACCACCATTGCAAAATTCTGGACAAACATAACCTGCTCAGCTGGGGAAATATATTAAAACACACTGATGCAGGTCTCATTTTTTTAATTCTAAACGGCAAGGCACCCCCACCACTCTGCACTTTTATACAGCAGAAAAATTCAAACAGCAGAACCACAAGGTCTGCCCTAAGAGGGGACTGTGCAGCCCCTCTCAGGTCCAGTTCCTTTGGCAAACACTGTTTCTCTGTGAGGGCACCTACACTCTGGACCACACCACCAATACAGATCAGGAATAACACCTCCTATCATACATTTAACCGCAATCATAAGAACTGGCTTTTAAACAATCAAAAATGTGAACACTTTTAACTGAATCAAGGTATGATGATATTTCATCTGTTTGCATGTTTGTTTGTTCCTCTCTATTGTTGTACTGCTGTTCCTATTTATTGTTGTACTGATGTGTATTTATTTGTTGTTGTCTGCTGTACTCTATTTAATTATGTTTTTATTTTCTAGTCTTGTTGTGGTCAGTTAACATCTTGCCAAGGACAACAGTTGAAAATTAGTCTGCTGGCTAATACTGGCTCATTTACAGCAATGTGAATTAATGTGCACTGTCCTTTAAATAAAATAAACAAACAAAAACAAAACAAAACTTTATATATTATTCTGAAATGCATAAGGAAAACTTTTACTATGATGACTTTAATTACATTTCTATGATATATACTTTTCCTATGTCAACCTTTAACTGCAGGACTTTAACTTGAGTATTTATAAACAGTGGTTTTACTACTTTTACTTAATTAAGATCTGAGAACTCAATCAATCAATCGGATACGGCTGTAGTAGGCCTATGGCCTTTTAGGCGCCGTTTACACGGGAACGAAACGGTTGTATCCGCTACTTTTCTCTTTCGTATAGCCCGTTCGTTCACACGAGGCCGTAACAGAACCGCGGAAACGGACCCCTCAAACGATAAGGGGTCCCAAGGTGGGAGCGGTCTTGTGTGAAGGAACACGTTTATTGAGCCGTATCCGTGTGAACGGAAGACTTTTTTGATATCGAATTTGGTTTGTTTGCGTTCCCGTGTAAATGGGGCCTTTGTCGCTCATAAATAAGTAGATAACTGTTCTTTATTTACTATGGATGTTGGCAACAGTCACATAGTCCAAAGTGAAGGTGATGTTTGACCAGTAATAGTCGAGAAGGGACTTGAGACAGTTAACCTTCTTGAATGTGACAACGCTTTCTGGCAGATCATTCCACAAGTCAACCACACGCAGGCTGAACAAGTTGCGGCGGATAGCCGGTCTTGAGTACTGTTTCTTCAACTTGAGGCAGTGTCCACGAGTCCTGGTGCTATAATCCCGTTGTAGTGGGAATCATGTTTTGTAGATGTTGTGGAGATATTCGAAAACTTCGATCATATCTCCCCTCGCCCTTCTATAATACATGCTCGGGATCTTAAGACTTCGCAGTCGTTCTTGATATGGTAGGTGTTATGGAAACTTCTGTGTAGCAATACAGTGGGAGTCACCGACTCAGGAAGGAGACAGGGTGGAGCAGGAGCTTCAATGTCAAACACTGGAGGTTTATTTGGAGTTACGGCCGGAGGACACATCACAAGTCACACAGTCACGGTCTGACTGCACGGGTGGTTGCCACGTCAATTCTGGAGCGCCTCTCTCTTGCTAGCCCATTTAACTGGTTTCACAGAGTAATCAACATGTGTTGATAAGATAGCTTTAGACAGTTTGGGCACACTGAGTTACCTGCGTCCGTCACTTATGGCCTCGAATATGTCATACCCTGGAGTCCACAAACAACAAAGAAGGAAGTGTCCCAGTGCACCCACAACAAAGACCATCTGTGACCTAGGGTTGCCCGGTCACAGAATGGGAAAAATAACATTATTGGCTGAAGCAGCCTGTGTCCTTAAAGGACATAAATAGACATCAAGGTTGGTCCTGTATGTCACATCTAGGAGTCTGAGATCATTATTTCCCTAACAGTTGGTCCTTTAGTTCTGGAACCAGCTTCGTTGCCCTTCTCTCTATTTTCTCGGTGAGCTCAGCATCTTTTTTGTACATGGGGGACCAAGCGACACTCCCATACTCGAGGAGTGGCCGTACAAGAAAGGTGTATAAACTACGTACCGCGTCAGGGTCCAAATAAGTGACCTGCGGATTGTTGCTAGGATACCATTCGCTTTGTTAGCTGCCCGATGGATATGGTCACTAAATGTCAGGGTATTATCAACATTCTCACCAAGGTCCTTTTCACTTTTTTACTGCTCCCACCAATCGCCCAATGCATGTTAAGCTAAAGTACGAAACTGAAACACTTAAAGCTAAAGATGATGTTTAACATTCATTTTGAGCAAACAGCTGTATCCGTTTCCATGAGTACTTTTCTATGAAGATATATTGAACCAGAAATAATTGCGACAAGCGATATAATTGTCATTTTACACCACTGATACAAGGGTTATATAATAGCATCAGAAAGCAAAAACACCCTTTCTCCGAGCTGATCGCTCATTACGGCGCTGTGAAAACACACCGCACCCAAATCTTATAATAGTAGTAAAAAACAATGCTGTTTATTCTGGCAAAAATATCAGATAAAATGTTGGGGTTATTCTTATGGATTAATTGTATTGTTTATTAAAAAGATCCAAACTACGGCAGTAAGTGCTAACATTAAGAGAGAAAAAAAGCAAGAAACAATAAAGCTTTAAGGAATATTTCAATTATCGTGCGTGTAAATAAACACACAACAAATATCTGTGTGTCACACGTCTCCAAAGAGCTTTTTAAATGAGCAGACTTACATCCTCTCTATGAGCTCCTTCTCATCCAGAGCCCCTGGTAGGTCCCTCTTATTGCCCAGAACCAACACCTACAGAGAAAACAACACAGCAGGAATAAACATCGGTTAAATACACAGATAATACAAACATTTGAAGATGCAAAGGTGTTGAACTCCAGTTTCAAAGATATTAGATATGATTTTTGTTCTGCATAACAAAGTATTTCACTCACGGAGGAAGGTACGAAGTGCTGAGGTCGAGAGACAGGCTTCCCAAAAACCATAAAAGTCTCATCTCTGCATTTTAAAACAGCAACACTTTCCCTTCCCTGCTTTACAACGATCTGGGACCAGAGCTCGTGCTCAGCTTCGGTTGGTTGTTCTAATCAGGTCCAACGTTCCGTCAAATCTGCCCCAAACTTTTTTTTGTCCGGGCCAGCAAAGTCACCGAGGTTCACTCAGTCCGAAATTACGTCATCGTAAGCAGCTCTGGAGATATCTGACCTCCGAAAAGCAAGGTGTAAACGCATCAAAGACGCATTTAGGGGGGAAACCAATGACGTCACCTTTTAGCCCAGATGATAAAAGGCACGGCATTTAGGAAGCAGTCACAGGAAATAGCACTCACCGTCTGATTTGAATACATCCATGTCCTGCTTTTTTGTTTTGCCATAAAAGCAGTTAAAGATTCCCTAAATAACAACAATTATTGCTTCCCATTGAAGCAAAAAGGAAAAACAATCCTTTCCACTCATAAAAACAAACATGCTGCTTTATCTTATCTCTGACTTTTATAATATAATCAAGTATTATAATCATAAAGACACAGTTGTTTATTTTGAAGAAAGCTCTGTACTGTATACGCACTCAGTGGCTTTAAATAAGTTCACTTTCTTCCACCGGTTTGTTTTAGTCCATTCAATCCCTCTGCTCGGTTATTATGTTTTCAAACATAATCTATTTAGTTAACTGTTAGCATGTTTAATTAAGTTTAGTTGGGTTTTATTAGTTCCTGTGCAGGGAACTAGTGTGTGTGTGTGTGTGTGTGTGTGTGTGTGTGTGTGTGTGTGTGTGTGTGGTGTGTGTGTGTGTGTTTTGGGCTCCTTACAGGAATTCCCTGCAGCTGCGGTTTGTCCAGCAGGTTGTGGAGCTCGTTCTTTGAGGCCTCGATCTTCTCGGGGTCTGCTGCGTCCACCATGTAGCTGAAACAGGAAGGAAATAACTTTAAAACATCTATACGTTCATTCAAACTATTTCAGTGTCATTGACCAAGGCAGGTTGGGTTGATGGTCAATTCAAATCAAATCTTCATTTGATTTGACCATCAAAATAATGTTTTTCTTTCCAACTATATTTCAAAAATGTTTTCCAAGTAATGCCTTCATTAGCTTTGAGTGGTCCTTATCATATCATGCGTTGCCCTGGGAAACTCAAATTGGTGTGTTGTAGAAAAATCCCACAGCCAATCAGAATCACTTTCACGACATGCAAAACAACTTTCGTGCTCTCTGTTACGTAACCCTGACCCAATTACCCAGCAGCCTCTCTGTCCCATCGCACCAACACAACTGGGTTAATAAGACTGCAGAACGGCTCTCTCCCTTTTCACATAATCTGACCGACCTCGTGTGAACAGAACATTCCATTATAATCAACTCTTGTGTTTAATGTACTGAATATGAGTTGGTGGAGAAAAGTGTGCGACTTTCTGATTCCTGGCTCCTTCATGTCTTCAATGATTTATCATGTTTGGTCCCAGCAGAGACGTCCAAGCGGCCTCTTTAAAGGTCCCCTATTATGCAAAATCCTCTTCTTCATGTCTCTTCTACATCAACATGTGTCCCCTCTTCTTTATGTCTCTTCTACATCAACATGTGTCCCCTCTTCTCCATGTCTCTTCTACATCAACATGTGTCCCCTCTTCTTCATGTCTCTTGTTCATCAACATGTGTCCCCTCTTCTTTACATCTCTTCTACATCAACATGTGTCCCCTCTTCTTTACGTCTCTTCTACATCAACATATGTCCCCTCTTCTTCATCTCTCTTCTACATCAACATGTGTCCCCTCTTCTTCATGTCTCTTCTACATCAACGTGTGTCCCCTCTTCTTCATGTCTCTTCTACATCAACGTGTGTCCCCTCTTCTCCATGTCTCTTCTACATCAACATGTGTCCCCTCTTCTTCATGTCTCTTCTACATCAACATGTGTCCCCTCTTCTTCATGTCTCTTCTACATCAACGTGTGTCCCCTCTTCTTCATGTCTCTTCTACATCAACGTGTGTCCCCTCTTCTCCATGTCTCTTCTACATCAACATGTGTCCCCTCTTCTTCATGTCTCTTCTACATCAACATGTGTCCCCTCTTCTTCATGTCTCTTCTACATCAACATGTGTCCCCTCTTCTTCATGTCTCTTCTACATCAACATGTGTCCCCTCTTCTTCATGTCTCTTCTACATCAACATGTGTCCCCTCTTCTTCATGTCTCTTCTACATCAACACGTGTCCCCTCTTCTCCATGTCTCTTCTACATCAACATGTGTCCCCTCTTCTTCATGTCTCTTCTACATCAACATGTGTCCCCTCTTCTTCATGTCTCTTCTACATCAACATGTGTCCCCTCTTCTTCATGTCTCTTCTACATCAACATGTGTCCCCTCTTCTTCATGTCTCTTCTACATCAACACGTGTCTGAAACTCTGAAAGTTTCAGGAACAAAGATTTTCTCTCTTTTTGATCCATTTCTATAAAAACCTGTCTGAAAATGAGCTGATCAGATTTTGGCCACTTTGTGATGTCATAACGATGTGTTGTCTTGTGTAGCCATCAGCCAATCAGCGAGGGGCTCCTTATTTTCATCTAAAGTAACAGACAGAGAATCAGCACTTTGGAAACAGGGCTGAAACAGAGGGGATTATGGGTAATGCTGCCCATTTGGTGTTGGAGCCAAACACTTCAGAGACATGTTTTGTATATATCTGAGAGCTGTGATATGTCGATGAAAAACAGTACAATAGGGGACCTTTAAGCGGACGGTCACCATAGTTTAGGAAACCAGGACTTACACGATGGCGCTGACTCCTCGACAGTAACGCTCCCACATGCTCCTGAACCGAGGCTGGCCGCCGATATCCCACAGCTGCAGACAGAGGGAGAGGGGGCTCCTCACAATCAATACTTTGAGTTGCTTCCATTGATCGATATGTAATTGATACTTCAGATTTTAATGATGAAAATATTGTAAATAATTAGATTTCTCACCATTAACTTGTTCTAAGACTAATACCCGTGTACAATGTGTTGTAAATGACTGTTTGACATGATTGGTCACATGATTACAACTGCGGTAGAGTAAATATATTTTAGCTGTACTCAATAAATATGTGTTGTAGCATTGTCTCAATCTGAACAACTGCCTAAAGGGACATAACAAAGGTTAACTTGTAATGGGAGATTTGTAAAGTGTAAAATTATGATTAGTCGAAATCAAAACTACTACTTTGATTATCCATGAATCGTTGTCTAGCAGAAATGTCAGAAAATGCTGTTTAAAATTCTCAATTATCGAGATGTCCTACATTCCTCTATTTATATCAAATTAAAGTTTATATATTTGGGGTTTTGGACGAAAAAATGAACGCCATCTTGAACTTTGAGAAACTGGGACGACATGACATTTTCACTGTTTTCTGACATCTTACAGAACAAAAGATTTATAGTTTAATTGAGAAGAAAATGTTCGATTAGAGGACAATTAAATGATTTCTTAGCTGTAGCCTTTATTATAATATATAGCACTTATAAGTGTCTACAGAAAGGGAGCAGAGGAATAGAGCTACCAACCTTGATGGTGACGTTGCCCTTTGTGATCTTCCTCATGTTGAATCCAACGGTAGGAATCATGTCTTCACTGAACTGGCCTGACTGAAACACACACACACACACACACACACACACACACACACACACACACACACTCCATTGATGTTGGTGTCATTAGATATGTGGCAGGAATGTCAGAACAGAAATGCCAAAGATACTGGGTTCCTGGCGAGGGAGGGGTTAAGATGGCAGCTGGGTTTCAGTCCAGATAGAATACCACTGCTCACCCCCCCCCCTCGTTTCCTGTCATCTCTCAAAAAAGGAATACAAAAGGCTTACATGTTGTATAAGTTTGGACCTTAGCTCTCTAGCTCTAAAAAGTATGTTTTAACTGAAAGACATTGCTCTTAGTGCACGAGGGTCAACATTTATAAAAAGACAGATTTAAGAGAAGTCGAAATGTCACATAAATACAAATAGTTAGTTTATGTTATGTTGTTATTCTGACTAAAACACAGTAGAGATGAACAGCGGTTATATATATATATATGTTTAGGCTCTAATGCAGACATGCTTTTATACACAAAGGTGGTTATACTGTAATGATACCTATACAGACATGCAGAAGGCCCAGATATTGATTTAAATATCAGCTTTATGTATATAGTATCCAATGTGTATATGCTTCTGTTTTGACAGTAGATAATTACAGAGTATTCTAATGTATACTAGGGATGCTCAATTAATCGTATTTTAATCGCAATTACGATTATGGCTTGCAACGATTACGAAAACAACGTAATCGAAATAAAAAGATAATTTTTTTATTATTATTATTATTACTTTTATTTTTTTAAATACTTTTTTTTTCAGTTGAGCTCTATTTAAAGTTCAGGATAATCAACTGTTAAAAACATACTGTTCACATTTTTTTCCTCCAATAAATTGATGTTTTCAAAGTAAATGGATAATCGTTTTTAATAATAACGATATCAATTATTGACCCAAATAATCGAGATTATAATTTTTGCCATAATCGAGCAGCCCTAATGTATACCATATTTTATATTGTGTATTCTTTAGAAAGTCAATTTAACTATATCTCATGTCTAGTGCCTGTCAACATGCTGCTGTAACAAACACAAAACTATGTTGAATGGATAAAGTACAGTAAGGCTCTAGTTTGCACTCCAAACTGCAATTCAGATTTTCAATAGAAAGAAATGTGGGTTTAAAATATTGGGATTTGATGTCAAAAAATCTACATTAAAACAGTTCCTTACGAATTATGAAATGCAGTGTTTTTCCTGTTCCATTCTCTCAGACATGTTTCAAGAGCTACAGCACCTCACCTCATTTTACCCTACACGTCAATAATGCATTTCAGATTCTAAAAAAGCAGTGGATGGTAAATACCAAAACTTCCACTAATATAAATAAGGTAAATGGGAAAATCTATGTTAGTGGGTCACCCACAAATGTGTGGTGTGTGCATGGTCAGCAGGGGAGGCGGATGTCTGAGTCTAAAGAGAGCAGGAGGCTGATCGATCCTCCATCACCAGACCTATAAAAACCCTTCCTCCGGCCTTCCCACCAGCACCACTGATGGGGGGGTTAATGTCCCAAAAAACTGCCTTTCATTCTGGTACGAACATCCCAATGTATGGAAGTTAACAACATCCACGTGAAAGCAGATATATAGAAAATGTATTTGTCAGAAATTAGGAAATGATGTTGTCCTAGCAGCAGTGTTGTCAAACATCACACAAGTTAAAATGTTTAAAATATACAATAACATTAGCAGCAGTATATACAATTCACAATAAAAAAGGACATATATCACTAAAGTATCTACTGTATATGACACCAAAATATTAAATACTCTACAATATACAGTCTCACTCGCTACAGGAATATATAGAAATATACTACAGACACATATTGGCTTTGGATTATATATACATTACAATTGTGCAAAGTAGCACATGTGCACATTTACTAGCTAATATTAATATTACTACTGGCTGATACTTCTTAGGTAGTCCATTCCGACAAGACTCTGTATGTTATTATGTAGATATATAAATTGTATTTATTTAACACTACCCTCTACCACACAGTATTCTACAATGTTACACTTTATTTTATAAATACTGCTTTTCCCTGAATGTTTTCTTATGTAAATGTTTTATTTTAAACACTATGTGCATGCCTTATTTATCTAATAGTGTGTTGTTTGTATTTTTCGTCATCTATACTGCTGTAACTATATAAATGTCCCCTCTGGTACGAATACAGGAATTCAGATTGTTCTGATTAAACAGCACATCACAGCCGACATAAGGGTTACGTGTTTGACCGTAAAAGCATGTTTTCTCAGTGAAAAACATAGCAAGCTAATAAAAATGTGACATCTAAATCATCTTAACTCATTCAGCGGCTTACAGTAGTACAGCCACAGCTAGCTGACCTCACCACTGCAAGATAACAATGGATGCAGCCAGATGCTAACTGACAGCTGGCGCTAGCATAAAAACCACCCTCCACACTCACCGCTATCACATTGACGAAGGTCGTTTTCCCGGAGTACTGCAGCCCTACCAGGGTCAGCTCCATCTCCTCTTTCCAGAATAGCGCCTTGAACCAGTCCAGCAGTTTGTTGATTAGCGCGATCATCTTTGTAATCGTCTGATGCTAATGCTAGCTGCTGTTGCTAAGGCTAGGTTGCTATGCTAGGCTGCTATGCTAACGCCCCAACTGTCTTTTTTCTTGGGGACGCTGACAGTTGCTGTGACAACCACCGACAGTTACAGCAGGACGGAGGACACCGACGGGCTCTGTGTGAACCGGGTATGATGTTTAAAGAGTCAGTGTTTTTAGGCTCTAATGTCCGCTGTGTGTTTTCGGCTTTCTGTGATGTTTACTAGCTACGCCTTGTCCTACCAGCCGCGTCAAGTCAGATGTTAAACGTAATATCACATCCGGTACACCCTTTCACAATAACATAAGTACCCTGTCAGTCAAAAAAGGTTAACACCAGAGGTGAAAGAAGTTCTCAGATTTGTTGTGGTCTTAATTAAAGTACAAGTACTAGAGTGTAGGAATACAAGTGCAATTACTGCATTCATAGGTTCATCAAGTAAAAGTACAAAAGTATTATCATCAAAATATAGTTAAAGTAGCAACAGTAAAAGTATTCATTGTGCAGATTGGTCCATTTCAGAATAATATATATGATATGTGTTATAATGATTGATCATGAAAGTGTTCTCAAAGCTGGTAAAGATGCAGCTAGTTTGAATGACTTTGTATACTGCAGGGTAGCTTGTGATTTACTCTGGAACTAAAGTCTGATTTAACACTTGATTATATTTCACATCATTCATCCACATCTATAACTGTAACTAAAGGTATTGAATAAATGTAGTGGAGTAGAAGTACACCATTTACCTCTGAATTGACTCCACTTCGAGCAATACAATTACTAACAAAGCACTTATATACTAACAAAGCACGAAAGCCAGTTGAGTAGCACTTGAAATGTTTTTGCTCTATGAAACCTGATTTACTTTTATGATTCTGTTTTCTTCAAGTTTGTATCTTCTTGGTCGAATGCACTATGTAAGTCGCTTTGGATAAAAAGTGTCAGCTAAATGCAATGTAATGTAATCGTAGTGGAGTAGAAGTACAACGTAGCATACATGGAAATACTCAAGTCAAGTACTAGTGTCTCTAAATTGTAACTAAGTACAGTACTTGAGTAAATGTACTTAGTTACTTTACACCTCTGGTTAAAACAAACATGAATATAAAAAATGAATCTGCTGTGAATTTGAACACAAACAGCGTTTATCATCTTACATTTTCTTATTAGTTATTTGTATTTTATTTGAAGAACTCCTGCACATCCCTGTCAGTGTTAATGTTTCTTGATTTTTGCTGTAGGCTTTTTGCTTTAATTAATGAATTAATGTGTTGTTCTATTCACAATGTAGATTGTTCTTATACACCATGGTACATTCCATCTAGGAAACCTACTTAATAATAAACCTGATGCACCCGATTCTGTTGATACAGCATAGATGTATAATTAGACCATGCTTCATGTTGCAGGTTGAGTCTGCTTCCTGTTTGGGTGGGGTTGATAGAGGAAGAAGAGGAGAGTCGGAAAAGAGGAGACGGATAGAGGTAGATGCTCTGGTGAGTGAAACACTGCCCCCTGCTGTCGAGACAGGGCACTTACAATCATTTACCTCTGAGTTGTCGTGGAGTAGAAGTACAAAGTAGCACAAAATGTATACTCAATTGAAGTACAAGTACCTCAAAATTATACTTCAGTACAATGCTTGAGTGAATCTACTTAGTTACTTTACACCACTGTACTTGTGTTTTATAATCAAATGATGTGGACATTGAGTCAGGTTACTATCGTGGCTCTGGAAGTGCTTTTTTACCTAAACAATCCCAACATCTAATCGTGTTTATGATTAAAATAAAAACGTAATTACTGTATACATAACATTTTTGGGTAATTTATTTTAATTACTTAAGTTTACAAAGCCACACAGGATACACTGCAGTATACAGTACCAACAGAAAACCGTACAAAAAAGTGAGATACGATGAAGGTCAAATGAACTACTCAAAGCAAATACATAGTGGATAGCAGACACATGCTGAAGAAACATGAACTGTACAATTGATTATAAACAATTAAAAAACATTTATCAAATATATAAATACAACGAAGAAGAAAAAAGGGATACAAATAGGACATCACATAAATACAAGTCTATCAAAATGCGTGTTGAGAAGCGATTCAAAGCGTGCCCGTATTCGAGTCCTGAACGTGACTCTTTGTTGAATGATATCCTGTCTTTCTGTCCTGTCCATCTCACAAATGGCCAAATTAGAATTAAAAGATCAATACTTATTTTGCTTTCATTATCCCATATGTTCACACTTTCTCTCCCAACGCAGAAATTAATAATATTCATTTGCAAAATTGGGACACAGTAAACACGAAATATTTTATCTTTCTTTAAATGCTCAATACATATCAGCGACAACATCGTTAATATACATTCTTTTAGCCAGGGTAATCCTGTAGTGAAAACCTTTATTGGGATAGTCCACAGTGAACATGAACACCTGGGTTCTCGTAGCCTCTCCTGCACAAAACCTCCCACAAGCCAACATGTTGGGGTTCCTGTTGGGTCCCCAAAGTCTCTACCTGTCTTTGAGTTGTGTTGCTGGCTCAACAAGTTCTCTTGTTATTTATGGTGCTGGTTACATGACTTGTAGCGCTAACTGGTTGTGTGGTGTCTTGGATTTCTTCAGGTCTGTATCGAGCCTTGTTGGTTCTCCAGGTTCTTCTTGTTCTGTTTGTTGTCCAGCTCCAGGCTCTGAAGCTGGACGCTGACCTGCTCCTCTGGGTTCTGCTGGTTCTGGTTCTGCTCCTGAGGAGGAAACACTGGGGTTTAACTTTTCCTCTACTGTTGCTAAACACAACGCCTGTAAGGGCTGTCCTCAGCTAGCATTAGCACTAAAGGCAGTTGAAGAGACATTTGCAAAAACATTGTTATTTTGTAATTTTCTTAATTTGATTTTATGTTTTAACTTGTTTTTGGTTTCAGGATAGTTTCTGAATATTGTTTTATGTTAATTGCTTTGTGCTTTGTCATGTTTTATAATCTTCTGGTACCTTGTTGGAATACGTATCTTAACTTTAACCAGATATGCTTGTGATTATTTTATATTTTTTCCATTTGTTATTTTGTAATTTTCTTAACCCTTCGATGCATAAGTGGGTCTTTTTTTACCCGGTGAGGTGGTTTTCTTGAAGTATCTTTGTAATTAAAAAATTATCATTTCATATTCCAGCTATTCCTCAAAACCATAGAACACATGTTTTGGATATCATGCCATTCACATTTTAAATTTACATTTTAAGAAATTGTAGTTTTTGTATTAGTACCCCAAGCTTCCATAAGTGGGTCAAAAATGACCCGCATGCATTTTCTGTGGAATTTCGTCTTTTTTCAAAATGTAAAACATTTCTAAAATTATAAATAGTGAAAAATTAAATATAAAATATTTCTAGTATGAACCAAAATATAATACTAAATATTATAGTGACCAAAATGACAAAAATGGCATAAACACACATATTATTCTAATACGGGTCCTTTTTGACCCACTTATGGAAGAGTGTCGGGTCCAGTCACTCGTGCATCTCGTAAGGGTTAAGTTGATGTTATGTTGCTTTTGGTTTCAGGATAGTTTCTCAACATTGTTTTATGTTAAATGCTTTGTGCTTCGTCATGTTCTATTATTTTGGTACCTTGTTGGAATACGTGTCTTAACTTTAACAAGATATGCTTGTGATATCTGTATGTTTCCATGTGATATAATCCATAAAAACACCACTTCCCAGCAGGACACATGATGCAGGGATCAGGCTGGAGTACCTGGTTGAGCTGCAGCTGGCGGCTGAACTGGGCCAGAGTGGAGTACAGGAACTGGTACTGCTCTGTGGTCTGGATCATACCACCTCTGCACAGGACGGGGGGAATAAACAAAATGTAACACCCCAGATATAGAGACAAGAATCTGATAAAACACACAGGCAGGAGAGAGAGGAGAGTTTTCCCCACCTGTCGAGTCGGAGCTGACAGACGGTCTCCAGGATGTCGAGCTGCCCGGTGTCTCTGAGCTGCTGACAGCCGATACTGCCGACGATGAAACACCCGGTCCTGCCGATACCTGCACTGAGAGGAGAGGAGACGGGCAGACGAGACGTTTAACGAGAGAGAACACCTTCAAGACCCTGTGCAGCCGCGGGTGGGATCAAATGGTACGGTTACATTTTCAAAACATACAATTCAAATGATAAAACCAATGTACACTGTCAGCCATGAGGATGATGGTTATAGAGTGAAGAGGATATTGTGTTTTCTATTTTTCCTTTAATGTTTGTTTATTTTGGTTGTATATACTATATGTGTATATATTTAGTTGTACTGGGAATACCAGATACATAAAACACTTCTTCTTTACCCTGTATTCCCCCATTTGACTGAGGATAGACATCAAAAGGAGTCAAAAATTAAATAAATAAACAATCATATAATATAAAATAATAAACCAAAAAATATATATATTATAAAATAATAGATAATAAAATAAAACAAATTATGGAAAATAAAAAAGTTAGGAAAGCAGTTAGTCGTGTTTTCAGATCAAAGTGCAAGATGTTTGAAGTTGCGGTTACACACGTTTCCATCATGCCTTCAGAAGAACATGAAAGGGTTTGGTTTCATATTTAAATTCTAAATTCATTCAAATTCTGTTAGAAAAAAGGGTTTTCTCCTCTGCGGTCTGTGTGCGACTTCTGAGCCGTGTCCTTTAATCTTGCTCTCCAGATTTATCTCAAGCAACACACAAGTTCTTCTTTGATCACACACACTCTTTAATGCGTCCTCAAACAGGAAGTAGCTTTCGAAACATCTGCAGCATCAGTATTACAGTGTAGTATTGTCGTACTTATGTATAAACGTTTGTGCTCGTACTTAATATTTAGATTTTTCTTGGAATATCATAACTTTTTTGCTTTAAAATGTTCAACTTTCTTTCTTGTAACATCCACCAACCCTTTTTACTGACAATGCTATGATGTTTTTTACGTGTAACACATCATTTGTCCCCACATCTTCAACAAGCACCAGAACAGGAACCAACCTGCAGTGGACGACGATTGGTCCAGGATCCGGGGCGGGGGCTGTAATTGGCTGACAGCTGGGAGGTGGGAGGGACTTCCTGTATGTCTCCACCTCCTCCACGAGTCTCAGCAGGGGAGCAGTGCATTGTGGGATGTGGTGGTCTGGCCAAGAGGTGAACCAGTAGTGTCTGATGGGACGATGCTCCGAACCCAGCTACTCACACACACACACACACACACACACACACACACACACACACACACACACACACAAACAACATTTTCCATTCAGAGATTTTGTGTTCGAATGTAAACCAAATGGAAAGACAAAAAAAAAGTTGCATACTCTCTCAGCTATTTTCTTTAAACATAACCTTTATAATATGGATTATAATATTGAATGGTTTTAAGTTTTAAAGTCCAAAGTCCATATCAGAACTACAGTATGTGCTTGTAAGTTTCACTTGGTTGCTGTTTTTTTGTTCGTGCTCAGAAATGTGTTCCGTTCTCATTGGAAAGTACTTTGTTAATGTGGTAATTTTATCATACGAAAACAAGTTCTCCGTCTACATTCAGTCGATGGAACCAGAGATGGGTTTCATGATGAAACCAAGAGTTGATTTGTATCTCAACAGAGGCGGAAAGAACATGAATGCTTAGAGCTGATATGTGTGATATAGCTTAAAAAAACATGCACTTCAATTTAAGATTTCCTGATTTACCTGCAGTTCGGACTGATTGGTGTCGTCAATGCAATTCTACATAAACATGTTGTGAATTTGTTTGCAAATGTTTAATGTTTGAGTGCCAGCGGGGCAAAGTGTCACTTCCTGTCAGAACGTGGCCACATTTCTGAGGCGACTTTATCTCCAAATGATGATAACGCTGTGGCATCACTGTGGCAGATGTTACACTCTGATGGACATATTCGGAAACCTGTTTGTGAACAAGGCCTTAAATCACAGGATTAGTATGAATTACAACTACTAGAGATGAAGTGGAGCAGAAAATAAAAAATACTCAAGTAAACTAAGTACTTAAGTACTCTACTTCAGTAAAAGTACTTCACAGTACCTGGATGTCCATGTCAGTCACAGTGAAGCCGTCTTTCTCCCAGCTGTCTGTCACTCTGAGGAGGAATCTGCCAAACCGTTCTGTCTCTCCTTCCTCCTCCTCTTCCTCCCTCTGCTCCTCTTCTTCCTCTTCCTCCTCCTTCACACTCCTCCTGCTCTTCCTCCTCCTCTCCCTCGGCTGTGGCCAATACAGCTCACACTTCTGGAGAAAGAAAATAGAGGTCACACACTTTCAGAACAAGTCAAGGTAAAAAATACATGAAAACAGTAGAGAGGAGCTGAGGAGTCGTCAAACCTCGTTGTTCTCCTTCAGTCTGGTAACCATGACGATGATGCTGCTCCTCTCCTGCCACACCATGTCCCAGAAATCCCCCACGGTGTGCAACATCGGCCCCTGGGTGGCAATGTAAGCTCTGGGGGCCCCTCCGTAACCCTGCAGCACAGAGAGGTCTTCCAATTAATCAATCAATCAACCAATACATAAATCAATTAATCAATCAACCAATACATAAATCAATCAATCAATCAACCAACCAACCAACCAACCAATACATCAATCAACCAATCAATCAACCAACCAACCAACCAACACATCAATCAATCAATCAACCAATCAACCAACCAACCAATCAACCAATCAACCAATCAATCAACCAACCAACCAATACATCAATCAACCAATCAATCAATCAACCAACCAACCAATACATCAATCAACCAATCAACCAATCAATCAACCAACTAATCAATCAATCAACCAACCAACCAACCAATACATCAATCAATCAATCAACCAACCAACCAATACATCAATCAACCAATCAACCAATCAATCAATCAATCAACCAACCAACCAACCAATACATGAATCAGTTAATATATCAATCACTCAATCAATCCAACCATCTGATCACAACCAATTAAAACATGTATAAATTAATCAAATTACCAATCAAAAAACAGAATCATAAACCAATCATCACGTATCAATCAACATCTATCAATCCATAAATGTATTAATCGATAGAAATGCATGTTAATAGCACATTAAAGACTTTAAGATTACTGTCATACTCTACATGTGACTGATATTCTGATTATAAAGTAAATGTACAACTCAAAAACAGAAACAACACATTGTTCAGACTTGTCCTCTTAGAACTTAGAGACTGCTATATCCACTTCTTTCTCTCTCATCGAGTAACTTCATAGCAGTCTGAACAGCAGTGTTTGTGTCCCTCCGGAATCACCCAACAAGGATGTGCACCTGTAAGTTGCTCTTAAAAATGGTATTTGGATTAAAGGATGCCTTCCCTTGCTTTTGAGATCCTTGGATGCTGCATTTATTTGATAGTTCATATTTATTTTGGAGTTGAACATGTAAATACAGCTTATTCTGCCATTTAATAAATTGCACAAATCTTTAATAACTTGCATAAATTGTTGTTGTTTTTTTGCAAGTGATTCCATTTTTAAGAAACCCATAACTGCATCATGCAGACGATATGACTACTTTTGAAACCACAAAACATCTTGGACCTCATGAGACAGGAAGTGAAGAGTTAAGACTGTTCTCTTCAACAATAACAACCGCGACAACAACACAAGTGTCCAATCAGTCACAGATGTACGTTTATTTTGTATTAACCTGTACATGTAAATCAATTTGCACGTGTGTTATTCTATTAAACAATTTGTAGATGTTGTTGCACATCTGCTTTTCAACAACACACACACATACACACACACACACACACACACACAGCGCTGAGACGGCAGAGTGTGAGGGATGCGTGGGCCGGCGGTGAGGGGGGGGGTGAGGGGGTTAGTCGTTTACGGACGTGTCACTTCCTCCCTCACTTCCTGTGGTTTTCCTGGTTGTCACACTACGCTGACAAACCGACGGCTCATATCTGAGTTTCTGTCTGTTTAGATATCCCAAACACACACACACACACACACACACACACACACACACACACACACAACAAGACGCCCACGCTGAGTGACAGCGCTGTCACACTCTATCAGCTTGTTTTCATTTGGAAACATATTTTCTTCAGTGTCAGTAAACTCATTTAATGAGGATAGAATAATGAAATAATAAAGTTCAAAGTTAAAGAAGAGATGGTGACACTCGAACCAATGATCTGACAAGAGGTTCCTTACAATACAGATTGATTTTGATAAATAAGTAATACTGAATAAAGAGGGAGCTCTGAGATCCTTTTGATGTGCACATGAACATTTTAGTTTGTGCATTTTCCAGGCTTCATTCAAATGATTGAAACTCTGCAATGCTGACTAGTGATGTCACTATGTTACTAAAGTCAACAGAGGACTCCAATGGAGGTGCTTCTACTGTGGTTAGGGAAATGGAATAGAACCTGATATCTCGCCCTAACCTGATACTAAATGGACTCAATATGAAATCATGTAGGTGTCTGACCCTGATGTAGTTAGCGTTGATGTAGCCGTCTGGCGACGCCTCTTCCTCCAGGTTCCTCAGGACCACCCGGCTCTCAGGGTCTAAAGAGCAAACAACAAACCACAATCATCAACAAGAGTACAAAAAACAGGGTCTGGTGTGTTTCTACTGATTGGAGAAGGAGAGCTACTGACTGGGCAGGATGGTTTTGTATCTGTCTTTGATCATGTGACCTTGAACATCGAGCTCTGCGGCGTTCACAAAGTTCGGAGGGATTTTCTGTGGAGGAGAAAGGACGTTACAACAAGCGCCGTGAATGCATGAAACATTCTGTGTAACTTTGAATGCGCCTCGTTACCTGGTACTCGACATTCAGTGTGTTTTTATCAATGGCCGCCAGCTGCAGCGAGGTGTGTGTGAGAGGCCGGGAGGAGGTGTGAAGCAGCTGGAGCCACACCTCCTTTGGGGTGGAGACAGAACACACAGGCTCCGCCCCCAGACTGCTCACGTCCAATAGCAGCGAGAGGTTAGAGCCCCGCCTACAAGGATAACCAATCAAAACACAGCATGAGCATAATTCATTTTTGGAAAGTGATTAGATTTATAGATAATAGGGACATGTTATGATATTTAGTAAGCGTTTGTTTGAAACTCACCTCTCTTGCAGGCGGACCGAGGCTTTGCGAGGAGGAGTGGTCAGGGGAGGGGGCGTGGTCGGGTCCTCGAGAGGATGTGAAGCTGAGTGCACTGCCGACATTCTGTAGGTGTGTGTGTGTGTGTGTGTGTGTGTGTGTGTGTGTGTGTTAGAGTTGTCTCTAGCTGTCCATCAACACACGCTGTAGGAAAGAGAGGGACTATGAATGTCAAAACAGTGGAAACAAAATCTGCTTTATCTCAAAAAAGAAAAGGAATTATTCAAATCTTCTGAACGTCCTCTGATTTGTGCAGAACGTCAAACACTGAAGCTTCTTTAGCTGCAGTTTCTAAAACACGATGATAACGGTAAAAGAGAAACTTCCCTTTTTAAATAAAAAGACAGGATATTCTCTTTTTTTCTCTCAAAACATACAGAGTTTATTCTAGAGTCCTAATACGTAAAACACTCTAAGCTAAAGCTTTTATCAGAAAGATTTAAAACACTGTTAGATCGCGATGTGTGTGAAAGATCACGGCTTTGATGAAGAACCAGCTCCATGTTGAGTGCCTGTGAAATCACCACCGACCCTGCAGCTCCAGGGAGATGCTCAGCATGATTTTAGTTTTGGTTCTACAGGATATCTACTGGAGCAGCCTCCCTTGACCGAAACAAAAACATTGAATGTACTCACCGTTATGTTCCAAGTCTCTCTACTTTAAGTCGCACTTCTTTATTTTCTGCACCCGCTCGTGGTTTTGTTTGTGACAAAACTTCAATACACAAAGTTTGACATGACAAAACTATTTGTGCGATGACAAAGCGAAGATCCCGCCACACTGAGAAGATCTACTTCAAAGACTCATCATCGTGAAGACTTGACTTGCCAGAACCCTGATGGTGTGTGCGTGTGTTTGTGCGTCTGTGTGTGTGTGTGTGTGTGTGTGTGTGTGTGTGTGTGTGTGTGTGTGTGTGTGTGTGTGTGATTCATTTGTTTCACACAAGCTCAGATCTGAACCGTTTCAGTGTGTCTCCATCGGAAGAGTTTCCTCACAGCAGGAAGTCAGATCACCCACACTGTCTCAACACGCACGCACACACACACACACACACACACACACACACACACACACACACACACACACACACACATACACACACACACACACACACACACACAGGGGGAGTCAGTATACTGAAGCAAGCGTGTGTTATTGATATGAAACGATAAGGGATAAGGGAGTGTTCTTTTCTCACTCTGATTTCTTGCCTGCTCTTGTTTCGTGTCGTCAGTCGAATCACATTCAGACAACAACAGATGTTTCCCGATTGACCAAGAAACCTTACCATATTTGAGCTTGGCAAGGTATCCCAGCATGCATTTCACATCAACCATCAGTGATTGTAGAAGATATTCTTTCAACACTTGTTATCGCTCGACAAATTAATTTGAGATTTTTGAAACTGTCAAATGTTTCATTACGTTTTAAAGAGGTCATATTGTGCTTATTTCCAGCTTCATATTAGTTTTGTGTTCCTCTACTGGGACACGTCTCCATGCTTTAATGTTCAAAAAGCTCTTTATTGTTCTCATACTGTGCTGCAGCACCTCTTTTCACCCTCTGTCTGAAACCAGAGCCCAGTCTGCTCTGATCGGTCAGCTGGCCGCCTCTGTTGTGATTGGTCAACCACTTAGAGATGTCCCGCCACCTATCACGTACATTGTGTTAGCACGACGGTTACATAGTGATGTCACTATGTTCCTGAAGTAAACAAAGGAGTCCAATGGAGGCGTTTCAGGCGGGGGGGGTTGGGTTGTGGGAGAGGAGGGAACACAGTGGACATGACCATACATGTACAAACTACAGAAACCATTTAACAAACTACAGGAAAGGGAAAAACAACCAAAAACCGAATGGGGCCTCTTTAAGAACTTTTCCATTCCAATACTTTTGTACTTTAAGTTAAGTAATATTTTAAATGCAGGACTTTTACTTGTAACAGAGTATTTTTACAATTTAGTATCCATATTACTTAAGTATCAGGTCTGAATGCTTCCTCCACCACTGACGATGATGTGTTTGATAATATTGATCAGGCTTACCGGTTATTTGACAGCCATGATGTTCTGAGTAATTCAGCAGGGTGGAAATCTTCCTCTGACACCGGGGCTCCCGCTGACTGTCACCTAAAACAACAACAACACTGACTTTTCTGAACACATCGTACTCAGTCAGTGACTAACTAACCAACATAACTAACGAAATAAGCAGAGAAAGAGGAAGGCGATACGTTTTCTCTGCAATAGCAAGAAGAAACACGAGAAGAAAGAGAGCGAGAAAGTGAAAGTGAAGGAGAGAAAGTCCAAATATGACGTAAAGGACAGCAGGAATAGACATGTCCTTGTTTTCTGCCGTTAGTCAATGTGTTCAGGTAGAGAGAGAGAGAGAGAGAGAGAGAGAGAGAGAGAGGAGAGAGAGAGAGAGAGAGAGAGAGAGAGACCTGAGGGGAAAGAGGGATAGAAAATGAGTCAGAGAGAAAGAAAAGATGGACGGATAATGAAAAAGAGAGAAAGAGAGATGCTCCGGGCGTTGATTATTAGAACACCAACAGCAGCTTCTCGTGAATCATTCATATCAAATCTACAATACAATCATAAAACACCAGCAGCATAACACACATCTATAACATAAGAATGAACACATTGACGCACCTCCATTTTGTTTTTCATTCATCAGTCGAGAAAATTGAATATTTAGTGGTTATTGAATTTAATCCTTTTTTTCTCAAATTGACCCGAAACAGGAAGTCAAAGAAGTCCCTGTAACAGAACACTGTTTTTATTTGGGATTACAGTTTTGAAGCCTCGAGTTTGGTATTTGTGCCGTCGATTTCTCGGTTTTTGTTGACCTATTGTTTTTTTTAGGAACCAGTGATGACCGAGGGTTGAGCTAAGTGCTATTACACTCTGAACAAGACACATTTAAGTGACCAAAATGTTCAAATGAACTTCAACTACGCAAATTCAATTATCCTTTGAAAGGTTTGAAGTTGTAAAATGGAAACCTGGACCCCCCCTTATCACTGAATCTCCCCTAGAGCACCATTGTGTTCTTTGTAACCAAATGTCTCTCAGAGGGGCGTGGGGAGGGGCTCCTTATCTTCATCTGAAGTCACAGACAGAGAATCAGCACTTTGGAAACAGGGCTGAAACAGAGGGGATTATGGGTAATGCTGCAATGATCCGTTTGGTGTTTGGAGCCAATCAGAGACAGGCTCTGTATATATAGATAATATAATAGATGAAAAACAGTATAATAGGGGACCTTTAAAGTCACTTTTGCATCCTCTGTTTTGCTCTAAATGTTGCCAAAATTGCCAAAACTAACATCCTGCTGCTTTGAAGAAGACTTAAAAGTAATGATCGAGACCATAACATATTTACTGTGACAATAAATCCTGAGAGAAGAAGAGTCATTTTATGGTGGACTTCTACACAAACAAACTTGTGTCGCCCCCTATTGGATTTGACAGAGAATGTGGGCGATAAAACAATAACGATATGTACTGTGATGTTGCTTCATTATGTGAAAAACATTCTGTTATAACTCCAAATGTATAATTGTACTATTGTCATCAGACCCATGTTTAGTTTAAGGTACTTTACACGGTAAATAAAATAACTGTTGCTCAGTTATATAGAATTTTTTTATATTTCCTATGAACGAATATGTCTTTGTAGAAGTACTGGGAAAGATTTTCATTCATACCTTGCATGTACTTCAAGTTATCAATTCAATAACTTATGTCTACTTCTAATACCTAATACTTAACATATACAATTATAAAACAACATTGTTTCCACACCGATAAAGTGGTGATGATATTCTTTACAAAGAATAATCAAAAGTATTTACCTCACAAACACTATATATTTACCTCGCCGTTCAGAGTTATCTTTATGGTGAACAAGTTTCTTTAACCCCCCTTTCTCTCACCTTTTTGTTGCTTGTCTCCCTCCCCTTCTTCTTCTTCTCTTTGTTTGAGTTGTGTCTTCTTCCTTTTCTCTCATCTGTTGCTTTCTGTCGTTTTGCCTTTACGTCTATCTGCTCCTCGCCACTTCCTTTTTCTGCACACCCACCCACTCTCTCATTACCACACACACACACGCACACTTATTCGCACACACGTACACTTTCTATTCCCCTCATTCAAGGTTATGGGTCCCCTTTAGACTGCACGCCATGGGCTTCAACATTGGGTACTTGTATCTTTTTCATCTGCCTGTGTGTGTGAGTGTGTGTGTGTGTGTGTGTGTGTGTGTGTGTGTGTGTGTGTGTGTGTGTGTGTGTGTGTGTGTGTGTGTGTGTGTGTGTGTGTTAAGCCATCAGCAGTGTTTCACAGTGGGGCTGGATAAACTGATTTTCCTCGTCTCTTCTCTCCAGCTGTCAGATGAGCAGCAGCAGGATGAGATCCTACTGGGACTCGGTCATGGAGGCCGACCTGCCGGCGTTATAAGCACTGCAGGCACCATAGAAATAAAATTAATAGAAGAGATACTTCTTGTTCACGACAACACTCTTCCTCTGTGCGTGATGAGCAGATAATCACACTGTGGGGAACTTTTAGTGCTTTGTTCAGAGCTGCGAGGCAACATTAGAGCTCTGCTGCTACTGCTGTTGTTTTCGCGCCATCTTGTTGTTGTTCTTGTGTCCTGTCGTTGATCTTTCTGTCATCTTTACACAGTCCTGAAAGTAAAATTATACATTTAAATTCTTATGAGTTTAGGTTTTAATGTCAAAGTGACAATTAGAGTTACAAAGTGCGGCAATTAATGATTATTCTCATTATCAATTAAAAGTTTTGGACCATCTATGCAAAAAAAGTTGTAAAAAACATCCATCCCAGTGTATAAATGTCTTGCTTGGTCAGTTAAAAACACAAATATAACAGAAAAAACTGGTTATATTAATATTTGAGAGGCTGAAACAGCACTTTAACTGCCATTTTTGTGACAGAACAAAACGAAAAAAACATCATGGAGAATGAAACATAGCTCAACAGGAAGGATTTTACAACAAGAAAGGATAACACCATGACATGTTTTGAATGGACCGAAGACATCACATTCAATGTGTTGTGTTTCTTGTTCTGCCTTCATATCACATCAGGTTAGTATATTTGGTTGTGAATTATCAACTTTTCTCAAGAAGCCTATGCTTACACTCAACATAACAATTATTGTTTACTTTGAACACATCTATCATTCTCTAATATATATTAAATGACTTTCAATCAGAAAAGAAATAAAGACAGTTTAGTGGCATTGCATAATTGGAGTTTGGGGTTTTATCACGCAAGCTACAATCAGCTAGCTTTGTTATGCTAGCTACAATCAGCTAGCTTTGTTATGCTAGCTACAAAAAGCTAGCTTCGTAATGCTAGCTACAAACTGCTAGCTTTGTTATGCTAACTGAAAAGCAAAACCAATATACATTTTAACAGATAAAATATCAAATTACAATATACAAATTGTACGTCCTTTTACATATTGGTTCAGGAATGTTTTATAAGATATTTTACCTATACTTTTTTGTAAATCCCTACGTTTTTTCTTACATTAATCAACATAAAGAGAGCTCATAATGGTGGTGTAATATACCTTGTGACCAAGGTACAGTATGCAAGTGAAACTGTGGAGGCCAATTTACAATCTACTGCATATTTTAGTTAGCCTACTACACATATCTAATATTAATAATTAACTGTAAAGATAAACGGTAATGAAGGTGATGAAAAACTGTCAAATGAGATGTAGTAAAGTATAAGTATAATAAAGCTGCATAACATAGGAACATACTCATGTAAAGTACAATTTGTACGTAAGTTAAGGTGCTTAGGTATATTTTGGCAAGTCCTAGATGTAAAACTCAAAAGAAGGAAATAAATGACATTTTATTTGTGCAGACTGAAAACATGAATGTTGTTGAGTAAAAGAAGCCGGGAGTCGTTTATACCCACTGCAATTACTCCATTTGCACATTAAAATGATGCCGCGGGCCTCTCGTGTCTCTGTATCTCATTTATATTCTGATTTTTAACTGCTCTGCACTCCCTGTCTGCTCTTATCCACCAACGTTTACTTATATGATGTTTCTGTATGCTGTGTAATTAGCTGCTGTGTGTGTTTTCAGTGTGTGAAGCGCAACCCAAATTTCCCTCGTGATCAATAAAGGCAGAATGACTGAATGAATGAATTCGGGGAGTCTGCAGACTCAGCGCTGTTGACCTGAACGGCTCCCTGTGAGTTATTATAATTCAGCAATGTGATGGAAAGCAATCCACTGAAGACTCACTGCTGAAACACTTTAATTGATCCGGTAATGACACCGGGAGCGTTTTCACTGTCGTCTGGCTGCTAACGGGACAGGAGTGGGGGAAGAAATGAAAAAAAAGTAGTGATAAAAAAACTATAATAAAAGGAGGGAATACCACATCTTCCTTTATAGACTTCTTCCTTTTTGTTTGAGGGCAGAATTATCTGCCTTATACAAGGTGCAATATACTGTTTATTATTATTATATCATAGCTTTTGTCAATTACATATTTTATATAAAATAAACTGTATATGTAATTTCTGTGTGCCACACTGTATGTGTTAGCGCTGTCTGGTGCCTTTCTGATTTTCACTATGATACACATTTCACAATATTTGTAAAAATGTATCTATGACTTTGTTTATTTGGATTTATTTACCTTTCATTGGCAAATACATTTCCTTAAAAATAAGTTTTTTAACTATTTTCATAAAGATGATCTTTAAAATAAAAGAGTTCATGCTTTTCACGGTGCCTTCATCATCATCACTTAATGATTACAATTTTCACAAATATTATCACAGTGGCCCATACAACGTTAGTTTCAGAATAAAAGCCTTTTTTTAAATTGTTACGTTTATTCTGGTTTGTTTTGTGTTTGTATCTTTTATTTTAAATGTATTTATTTTATGTTTTGTGAGCTGAGCTGTGTGATTTTATATTTTCATGTATCTCTCTGTACAGCACTTTGGTCTGGAGGTTTTAAAGTGCTATATAAATAAAGTTGGATTGGATTAATCTACTTTATTTGGGGGCCCCCTTCTGGTCCAAGCACTTGCCTGTCGGTAAACGGCGTCCCTGTACACACACACACACACACACACACACACACACCACACACACACACACACACACACACACACACACACACACACACACACACACACACCACACACACACACACACACACACACACACACACACACACAGTATGATGGCTTGAACTAGTGGGATAAATGGCACTGTTTGTCTGTAGCCAATGCCTTGAACCTCAGCAAACATGGCATTAGAAGCATTAGAAAGTCAAGGTAAACTTGCGGTCTGCAATGCGTGTCACACTCGCACACACAAGTAAATATATATATGCACGTTAATTCTCACAACACGTCAGACACAAGAAAATATACATTAAACTTTACTATCATGCAAAATGCACTTTGTGATGTATTTTATACATAAATATGTGTCCCCGGTGCGTCGGGGAACTCACGCAGCATCAGAAAATAAAACCCTCTCTTTTCCTCCGTACCCACATGTTTTAAAAACAGGGGAACAACGAGTGGATACAGGTTTGTTGCCGATATGACGTCAAATCGGCAGCGGACCCACAGCATATTGCTATCAGAAACAATGCCTGACGTGCTTTGGACGTAATCTCGTCTTTGTTTACATTAGCAAGCCTCGCTAACACTCAGAGCTAACCTGTACTGGAGAGCACATGTGTTTAAAAAGCAGGAAATAAAAAAGGAACTCACCTTGTGATAAACCCACAAGAGAAAAAGCATTTGAGCTCCATACTGTTTCAGACATAATCTTTGATGTGGTTTCAACAGGATGGCGTTTCATCACAGCAGAATTGAACTTTATCTCCGGTAGAATGCTGATCAGGCACTAGCTCCGCCTCCTCTGTTTAAGCCAAGGACCCAAAATCCGCGTTTCTCCAACAGGGCTGCAAAACAGGGGTATGAGCAGTATGAGGCATGGCTACAATGGGTGATCTGTTTGGTATTTTAAGCAAAAAACGTCACAGACATGTTTTGTATGTATGGCCCTACAATATATGTTTCCAATATAGCATAATAGGTCCACTTTAATTTACATCAGAATCAGATTATTATTATTTTTTTATAATGAGACAGGATGTCCGATTGATTGTAGTTCGGTCCGGATCCGGACCTAGGTATGGAGTTTGAGAAGCCCTGCCCTAGACGGTAGCATGGTGAAATATAAGCTGTTTTACGTTTTAATATAATAAAATAATGTGTACTTGTATCTACCGAATATGTTTGAATCAGTTATTAAATATGAAGTTCTTTCAGCAGAAATCAACATCAAAATAAAACTTTCCAGGTTCAGTAATGAATATATATATTCGAAAATAAAAAGTATACTTTTCTTTTGTTTGTTTAAAAGTTTATTTTCCTTGAAAGCAGAGAGTTGCTTATGAAACTGTATCATAACAATCTGTCCAGCATTAATAATAAGTGACCGATGCAGGAAAATACATATACATACAAACATGTTAATAGAAATAAAACAAACGGGATGCTCAACATTTTTTAATATCACACACACACACACACACACACACACACACACACACACACACACACACACACACACCACACACACACACACACACACACACACACACACACACACACACACACACACACACACACACACACACACCCGATGCAAACTGGTTTGTTTCGTTGTTTCTTCACATTTGCTCAGCTTTAAAGAGGAAACACGTTCAAACCCAGAAGTTTAATTAACCGACAGAAACACCAAATGTTCAGACTTGTCAAACTAAAGCGGAAACCTTAATATAAAACTCGAGAGTGTGCAGCTACACAATTAAATGTTTAAGTTTAAAGATGCATAACTTTGTTTCCAACAATAAAATATTTAACAGGTGTGAAAATCAAACACTTCTGAAGTGAGGTAATGCTCTAATACCGTCAGACTGTGTGATATACAGAAACAGTAAAACAATTAAATGAAAAAGTGCAGATTATACGTTGAATTATTTGAAAATGTATATCAGAATTTTCATCCATTTATTTTCTTTCTGGTTGAAATAATTATCCCTTTTTAATTCTTTATTTCTCTCCGTTTCTCTTCTCAGAACATGATCTTTTTACCTAATCTCTTTAAAGTTGTTTTCCCTATTTTGAGCAAGAACACATGGCAACCTGTTTGCAAAACAAACCAACTTGGTTTAGGTATTTTCTGACACTATACAAAGTAATAAATTATTTAAAAGGTAAAGTAAAGTGAGCTAGACATCGATCGTTATCGGCCATTTGTGGCATCTTTTGAAGGCAGATATATTGCAGGAAGTAATGAGAGTTTGGAAGTAATTAATCAAAACTAACATCTTCCAAGTGTGTCATGAAAGAACGCCAAATACGTGCACAAATAAAACTGCAGATTTCACGTTATCGAGTCACTGTTTGTGGGCGTGGCCTCTTTCTGACATCATCACCACTCTTCTTCGTCTGCTGTCTCTTTTTTGTTCGATAAAGTTTGTCACTTCTTCATGTGTTCATTTTTTGGCAGCTTTGACACACTGTATTTGAGGTCCAATCACACTGAGAGAAGAGGGGCAGAAAAACAGGAATTCAGATTTGTACACCTGCATCCTTATCTTCATCCCCTCCTCTTCATCATGTTCTCCCATTCTCATTCACCTCCTCGTCTTCCTCTCAGCTCCATGGAGGAATCTCCTCTCCAAATTTGGCGCAGTGGGCTGAGTTCTTAGCTTCATACAGAATCTAAAGGAACAAGAAGTTTAAGCTTTTATTTCGGTAAAATATGTGTTATTATTAATATAACAATCTTAACAATAATGATAAATATAATAATGATAAAGTACTTTATATTAGCGCTGTATTTGCTGTGAAGTTTAATATATCTTGGAATAGCTCCCAAATAAAGGTATTTCAACTTTAAAACAAGACATATAAGTACAATCTTTAATAGAAACACCCTAAGGGGGAATTAGGAATAAAACAAATCCTTTATTTTCAAACATTTTATAAAAAATACATATAAAATCTCTTCACCTCAAATGTTAAGAATAATATTAAAAAATATAAAATAATAAAGTTAACCTCAGAACCATTATGTTTATTGTCTGTGCTCAAGGAACAAATACAAAATAAAATTCATATCATTATAAATGCCATAAATAATAATAGCATTAATATATTATATTAGTAAAAAACCCAATAAAAGTTTTGAAAATAAATACAATAATAATAATAATATCAATAAAACGAATGAAGCCTCACCTGGTTGTGCACGTAGGCCTCACACAGGTAGCACCACACAGACAGGTCACAGAAGCTCAGCACCATCGGGTGCTCAGACACAACGCCGTGAGTCACCATGTGCTCGTTAACATAACGACCGCAGAACACCTGAGACAGGAGGACAGCAGGTGAGACGCCTTCATCATCAACATGTGAGACAGAGTGTGTGATGAGGGGTGAGACAGAGTGTGTGATGAGGGGTGAGACAGAGTGTGTGAGACAGAGTGTGTGATGGAGGGGTGAGACAGTGTGTGTGATGGAGGGGTGAGACAGAGTGTGTGATGAGGGGTGAGACAGAGTGTGTGATGGAGGGGTGAGACAGAGTGTGTGATGGAGGGGAGAGAGAGAGACAGTGTGTGTGTGTGATGGAGGGGAGAGAGAGAGACAGTGTGTGTGTGATGGAGGGGTGAGACAGTGTGTGTGATGGAGGGGTGAGACAGTGTGTGTGATGGAGGGGTGAGACAGAGTGTGATGGAGGGGTGAGACAGAGTGTGTGATGGAGGGGTGGGACAGGTCACCTGGTAGCAGGTGAGACAGATCCAGTTCTCAGCCTCGGAGCCACAGTCCTTACACGACTGGAAGATGTCGATACCTGATGGGGGGAGGGGCTTAACGACGTCCAGGTGAGGACACCAGGAGAGAGGGTCCACCACGTAGAGAGGGGTCTGAAGACGGACAGGCAGAGAGAGAGACACGTTGCTAATGTGACGATAGACGGTAGATTAAAGAACACGATAACAGAGTGGAGAGGAGAGGAATGAGTTAGCCTTTCAGTGTCGTCCTTTAGAAGCCTGAAATAAGTTCTGTGGTTGATACAAGTTTAAGAGATTACTTTTATTTATTTTACAAGTGTAAATGAGATGTCTAAACATCATAATACAGAACATTAGCCGCATTTAGCTTCATGTGACCGTAATTGAGTTAGCTCATAGCCTAATGTTGGCATGTGATTGCATCTACACTTCAAAAATCCTAAAGTAGTGTTAATACGTGGAGATGATCCTGCTGAACAAAATATGACATAAACGAGAGTTAGCAACAGAGCTTAAATAGTAACAAAATGAGCATAAATCCAAATATTCCCTTGCTTTTTGTTGAGAGAACCAGGGAGGCGCTAACTTCCCAGTCAATACAAAAACAATGCATCAGTGCTATTTAAATATGGGGTTATAAAGAATGTTCCAAGACAAAAAAGTTCATAAATAATATTCGCTCACATCCGCCTGTCCTCCACACGTCAGCTCCAGAGAGGTCTGAGGCTTCGACCAACCACACGCTCCGTCCTCCTCCGGTCCCGCCCCTTCTTCACTGGCAGGCTTGTCTCCAGGGGCAACCGACTCTGGAGCTGCCACGGCAACATCCTGCCGTGTTAAAAATGTGTAAAAAACATGAGAAAAATTATACGATTTTTAATAAGATGTGATGTAAGCACTTACAGACCGGAGAGGTTAAGGAGAATGAAAACAGCCGAAAGCTAATATAAATAAATTCAAATGCCATTTAATGTACCAAAACTGATATTTAAAAAATGTATCCATGTATTCTTTACTTTATTGATATAAATCAATATTTTGTTCTTGTTTATGTATATATATGTAAATATTTATTAGGAATTTATAATCTATATTTTAAGCGCTTTGAGCACCAGGAAAAGCGCTATATAAATAACATTTATTATTATTATTATATTTAAAACTATAAAGATCTGACTTCCTGCTCACCTGAGGTTGTGTACTGTCACCTGATTGGCTGTTCTCAGGTGTCACTGCAGATGACTCCACCTTCTCCGGGCTTTGGCGTACCTTCGGCCTGGCCCCGCCCACTTCTGTGGATTTAGCAGGAGTGTGATTGGCTGAAGTTTGACAAATGTCCAAACCGGCCAATCCCTGCGTGAGCAGCTCGAGACCACACTCCGTCTGATTGGACTAGAAAAACAACAATAAGGAGACACACAATTTTAGATTTTTTTTTCATTTTCTTCATTCTAATTTTAATCTACAAAAGTGCTTTCATATTTACTGTTGTTTTCTCCGGTTCTGTAGGGGGCAGAGGTGGTTTGTTTGTGCTGCCTTGCTCTGACTTCTTGCCTTTTCCTTTAAAAATACGTTTCCCACGATGCTTTGGGGAAGGCAGGGACACCCGGACAGACTCTGGGACTAAAACAAAAGTAATAAAGTTAACCAAATGAAACGAAAAAAGAAACAAATTCAATTGATTTCAAAATAACTGACTGCGTATCCGTAGCGACTTCCAGTAGGGGGCGTGGTGTCGGATGACCTCGTTGATCGTTGCCACGGCGTTGTGATGAGGAGGGGGAAGGGGCATCGCCAAAGAGGGAGGAGGGTCTCCTAGCAACACGCTTGTGCACATCGCCATGGAGTCAGAGATGGATGACAGGTTATAACCTCCCTGAGAAAATGAAATGATATGGTTAGTAATTAAGACAAATATAACATCACATGCAAATAGTATATACATATCATTATAATTGTCAATTTGACCGTCAAAGGATTATTTCACATAATCAGGGCTGCATATAACTGGTGCGCACCCCCCGCCAAAAAAGAGCACCGGATCATTTGAAAAAAGGCACATTTGCACATCAACATTGAGAGAGGGAGAGAGAGATGAGATGACCCCCCCCCCGTTCATAAAGTCAAGTACCCCTCAAAAGGTCGGCTTTTTTTCATTTTAAGGATGTGCACCAAGCAACATCTCCAGGTGCTCCTTTGAGAACCAGGGCAAAAATCCATGTCATAAGAAAGTGTGTGTGTGTGTGTGTGTGTGTGTGTGTGTGTGTGTGTGTGTGTGTGTGTGTGTGTGTGTGTGTGTGTACCTCCAGTATATGTAGCACCCGCCCCCCCAGCCAGTGACATCAGCAGGTGAGTCAGGTGGGCATATCCCTCCGGCGTCATATTGTACCCCCCCAGTGGATCCCCTCGTGCTGCATCGAACCCGGCCGACACCAGAACCAGACCGGGGTTAAACTGCGGGGAGAGAGTAGACCAATCAGAGTGTGCTCGTGTGTGTTTATGTATGTTGTGTGTGTGTTGTGTGTGTGTGTGTGTTACCTCGGTGGCGATCGGCATGATGACACTGTGAAAGGCAGCGAGGTAGTCGGAGTCGCCCATCCGTCCCGCCGCTCCACGCCACGTTGACGTTAAACCCCGCCCCTTTAGACACGCCCACCCTGTCCGGGGCGGCGTCCAATGAGGACGGGAAGAACGATCCGTTGTCATAGCGATGGAGCGAGACGTACAGGACGCTTGAGACGGAGAGAAAATCCATCGTCACTTCAACTCCAAGTCACATACATTTCATTAAGTCGACTTTAAATCACTTTAATGCTCACCTGTCGTCGTCCTCGAACATGTGCTGCGTCCCGTTGCCGTGGTGAACGTCCCAGTCCAGGATGAGGACTCGCAGCGGTGCATCATGGGATATTTTCTGTGCGTGGCGAGCTGTGACCGCTGCCGTGTTGAAGAAACAGAAACCACACGGAGAGTCTTTCTCGGCGTGATGACCGGGAGGACGGACGATCGCCACGCCGTTACTCACCTGGAGAGGAAACAGGAAAATGTGAATCAATCATTTTATTTATACAGCCTGATATCTCATAACACAATCTGTAAAGCGTACCAGGTCTCACCCGGAGCTGCACAGTATATACTCTATGTGCAGTAACGCCACCTCAGCACTAATCTTGTATTATATTACCATAATAGTTCACCAAAATGTCTTTCCGAAAACAATCTGCAGTCACTTTCTGTTTCCTCAATTTTTCTTCTACTTCAATCTATTTTCTACATTGGATATTTTTAAACCGTTTTCTCCGGGAGTTTCCAGAGGAAGGAGGACTATGCACACATGCAATAATGTATTTCCTGTGCGTCTGCCTGCTAAGCAGTTAAGCACTTTGGGTATAAAGGTACTGTATAAAGGCAAATTCCTCGCCTTGTATACGTTTGGTCTGAAGACGTGTGCAGCGTTACCATAGGAACATGCACCTCATACCAGTGTTGTAGTCAAGTCACCAATTCACGAGTCCAAGTCACCCTCGAGTCACCACTCTTCGAGTCCGAGTCCAAGTCCGAGTCACCAAGGGAGAGTCGTAGTCGAGTCCGAGTCCAAGTCCGAGTCACCCAAGGAGTGTCCAAGTCGAGTCGTCGAGTCATCATTACCTGTTCGAGTCCGAGTCCAATTCCGAGTCACTTAAGAAGAGTCCAAGTCAAGTCCGAGTCACAAGTCTTCATGTATTAATCTTCGTGGATATATGTCTTGAAATGTAGCTGCTCCTCTACATTGCTGTTATCCTGTCTATTGAACTGCTGTGAAGCGAGTTTGGCTACAATTCTTGTAATAGGTGCTATACAAATATAAAGCTTATTTCTAATATTAATATTATTATTATATATAAATAAACTATATTTAAAATGAGTTATCTTTTAGAGAAGTGATTATATTTGTATGCCAATATTTTCCTATGTAAAGTTTTTGTTTTGCACTTTTATTTTGATAGTAAGATCGGGACTCTTATTTTGAAGGAACTTTTACGGGTTAAATCAGTTTACAGATACAGATTTATCCCCAGAAAGCACATGGCTACTTAGCATGCAAAATGACATTCTGCATGCTAAGTCATGTGCTTCCGTTATCGGCTGAATCTTTATTTATTGATTAGATCACGTTACTCTGATGATAGTGTTCAAGACAGCCTATATGTCTGAACTCGATCCTTAGAGTCATGTGTTACGGAGCCTTCTCTTCTATATTGTTTCCACATAACGAGCATTTTGCGCTGCCTTATACAGTATGTGCTCTAAATCTGAACCAAATATATGTATACATTAATGTACATTACTACAACATTGTTTGTTGAAACCCCAGGCACTTTTCACTTTCTGGTTGGACGCGAACTGCATTTCGTTGTTCAATAAAGTTGAATCTAATGTAACATAAACACACGTCTAGATGTCTTTTTCAACTTTTTTGTAGTATGTTGACGTGGTGTTTGGTACAGTTCGACAAACAACATGTACTCTGTACTCAAACTAAAGCAAAGTGATGTATGAGACTGTGTGTGAACTTGTGTGTGCGTGTGTGTGTGTGTGTGTGTGTGTGTGTGTGTGTTACCTCTCCTGAGAGGATCCTCTCCACGGCGCTGAAGCAGCCTCCTGCGGCCAGCAGAGCGCACTGGTAGCTCTGGTTGTTGATGAAGATGGAGTTAAACTCCAGACCCAGTTTGTGCAGATCTCTGGGCTTCATCTCTGCCGTGGCCTTCATCTGCTTAATGTGCTGCACACTGCACCGCACACACACACACACACACACACACTTATTTTCTGACAGTTTCAGGCCGAAAACAGATATTTTTATTTGTTGTATGATCTCTCTAAATGTGTACATACCTGTGACAGGTGGACAGCTCCTCCTCTGTTGCTAAGCGAACTGGTATCCGTTTGCAACGTTCGACCAATCCCAGCTGCTGATGTTTGGAGAAGATTTTAAATATCCTCTGAGGCTGTTCAGGGTGATGTCTGTGGAGGCAAGGTTTATTCATATGATTACAACGGGGGGGTCCGAAAACCAGTCAGTATCTGGTTTGAGGGGTAGCGTTAGGGGTAGGGTTAGGGTAATGTTGTGAATGGAGTGGCCCATGGTGGTGGTGGGGTTATGGTATGGGCAGGTGTATGTAATGGACGACGAACACAGGCCACTCGATTCACAACATTACCCTAACCCTACCCCTACTGGTTAGGGTAATGTTGATACTGCCTGGTTTTCGGACCCCCCCCAGACCCCCCAATAAAGCAAAAATGCACGTTTTAGAGTGGCCTTTTATTGTGGCCAGCCTAAGGCACACCTGTGCAATAATCATGCTGTCGAATCAGCATCTTGATATGCCACACCTGTGAGGTGGGATGGATTATCTTGGCAAAGGAGAAGTGCTCACTATCACACCTTCTTTCAGATTTGTGAACAATATTTGAGAGAAATGGTTATTTTGTGTATAGAGAACATGTTTTAGATCTTTGAGTTCATCTCATGAAAAATGGGAGCAAAAACAAAAGTGTTGCATTTATATTTTTGTTCAGTGTAAGAAGACAGTATATACATATCATTAGAACTGTGTTGTATGATCCTACACAAGCTCTCAGATCTCCCTACCGCTAAACAAACACACAATAAAAAGGTAATGGAGCAACATGTCTCCTGAAAATAAAAAAAGTCAATAAAAGTTGTCATTTAGAAAATAAAATGGGTCCTGCTGTTACTTTAAAATATACATATAGAGTGTATCTGCAGGTGGAGGTCACTCACCTGTCCCACAGGTTCAGGTGCTCCATCATCTTCTCATCATAAACCAGACCTGTTGTCTTGGCAACAGAGGGAGGCGGCTCAGTGTGCTTTGTGCTTTTCTCATTGGCTGTTGCTCTGATGACACGCCCCTCAGCCAATCGGCTGCCTTCTGCAACAGAAAAATGAAGAGAACACGACGTTTATTAAACATCATTTGACATCCTGGATGTAAAGAGAAAACATTGTCTTATAAAATTCCCCGGATCCCTAACTCTCTACTAATTCTGTGGACTGAATAATGTTCCACTAAATGAATAGAGATAAATAATAAAACTCTCACCGAGGGTTTGCAGAGAGGCCCAGTGAGGATACAGTGCTGAGACCGTCTGAGAGATGGACTGCAGAGCACTGACACACACACACACACACACACACACACACATACACACACACACACACACACACACACACACACACACACACACACACACACACACACACACACACACACACACACACACACACACACACACACACACACACACACACACACACACACACACACACACACACACACACACAGGGTTAGATATATAGCAGCAGCTATTGATGAGCTCAGGTGTGTCTCAGAT